>LOJH01002391.1:27051-38405 GCA_001685095.1 Ellobius talpinus | reverse complement strand
ATATATATATATATATATATATATATATACAGAGAAGTGACTTAGATGATTCAGTCCCTGCATTTTCAGAGGAGACAGTAAAAGAAATAGAGCCAAAGGGAAGAGTGGTTGACAAGGGGGGACAAGATGGGATGAGTCAGTTTGAGGACACTACACACTGAGGACAAAAAGACTGGGCGGGAAGGAAACCAGATCTTAAGGGTTCCACAGAGAACACTGGAACTGAGATGAGTCCCCAGCACTCTGATCTAGCCTTTGGAAACTCCTCCCCATAGGTCTATTAAAGCCATTGTAGTGCACGGCTCAGAACTTAAGGACATGAACTCAGAACAGCTGGACCATATCCTCAAGTCCTACAAGGAGATAGTGTTTGCTCGGACCTCTCCTCAGCAGAAGCTCATCATCGTAGAGGGATGTCAGAGAATGGTAAGGGAGTCAAGGCCCCCCTAGGAGCCTGGCAGAGTCCAACCACAAACCCAGCCGGGGAACAGGTGGGCTGGGTAGAAGGGTCCTGGAGAGAATTTGATGCTGAGCCTCAATGATGGCCTTTAGTTCGGAAGCTTTCTGAAAGCTTCCACAGCTCAGGGCAGCAGAGACAGGGCTGAGCATAGGCAAATCAAACAAGTATTAAGAAATGAGATGCTGGGAGCAAACTGCTATTTGAGACTGATCCTGCCTGCATCTAACACATAATCTTTTCACACTTGTCTGGACTTCACCAGGGAGCCATCGTGGCAGTGACTGGTGACGGGGTGAACGACTCCCCTGCACTGAAGAAGGCCGACGTCGGCATTGCCATGGGCATCACTGGCTCTGATGTCTCTAAGCAGGCAGCTGACATGATCCTTCTGGATGATAGCTTTGCCTCCATCGTGACAGGCGTGGAGGAGGGTGAGGAGGCAGGGTACCTAATAGTGGGACTCGATCCTTAAAATGGGGCTTAGTGCACATTACCTTCATTGCCTTTGGTCACCATCCAACTTCCTAATCCTGTATGGACCGCAAAAAAATTACAAATCTTGAAAAGTCCATTTATCTGGGGCTAGAGGAACACGGCTCTGTTAGTGGACTGCTTAGCTAGCATGCATAAAGCCCTGGCTTTAGGTCCCAGCACCACCAAATACCCATTACCCCAGCCCTCTGAAGATGGAGGCAGGAGGAGCATGGCTTGAAGGTCATCCTTAGCTACAGAGCAATTCTGAGGCCTGCCTGTGTGACATGAAAGAACCTATATTTTTTAAAAAAAGAAAAGATTCAGCTAATCCTTAAGGGTGTTCTTTTTAAAGACAAATTTGGAAGGTTTCCAGATTTGCCAGGGAGACCTAGACTCTGGCATAGCACCATTCTTTCTTTATGGTCTCACGGGAATTCAAGTGTATCCACTGCAAGTTTTTAGAGGTAGCTATACCCTGGGAAACTCAATGCTTCAGTCTTCGGCAGGAACCCCTAGGAACTTGTTGCCTGAATTACAAGGACATGTTAAGACCAATTGGAGAGTATCTGCAAATTAACAGCATGAACCCAATTACCCTCTTTCCACAGAATTCTAAAGAAAATGCCCATTGAAACAGAAGAACCCCATAGGCTCCATGCCAGGCTCCCTCATTTCCGTCTAAAGCTGTCGTACTAAGACACACTAATCTATTTTATTGAAATCTAGTGTGAATCTGACAGTATTTTAAATCTATTTAATTCAATAAATTTTTTTTCTGAGCACCATTTACAAGATACTATCCCGATACAGGAGACAAAAGACAGAAATTCCTGCCCACATACAATTTACTCTGTAGTGGAAAGACAGACAACAAACAAGGCAAATTCCATAGTATGTTAAAGCAATGGGAAAAAAAATAAAGCATGGGACTCAGGGAAGGGTGACAGCCTTTAGAAGGGTAGCTAAGAAAGGACTTAGCAATTCTGCAAAGCAGAAGTTGCACTGAGAGACTTAAGGGGAGAGCAAGGTCACAAGTAAGGCAGAAAATCAGATTCAAACCCAAGCCTATACCAAGCTCAAGTTCTTTCTACTCAGTCGTAATCTTGCAAAGTCTTTAATCCTGGCATTCTCAGACACCTCCAGGATTAACTCTACCCAACCCTGCTAATTTTCAGAGATCAGGTAACACTAGCCATGGTGAATCCAAGAGCCAAGAGTACAACGTCAGGCCATGGCTAATAAATCTTGGCTTTGCTTGAGGGTCACACAATTTACAGACAAAACATGGGCCCACCCATAAGGTCTTGGACTTGCCAACATTTTCATGGACCACTCCTTCCTAACAGTCTCGCTGGCCAGGAGCTGCTTTATCAGAGGTGTGTCCTCTGGTTGCTTCTCACAGAAGTTTGGCCATCCTCCCCAGGTCGCCTCATCTTTGATAACCTGAAGAAATCCATCGCGTACACCCTGACCAGCAACATTCCTGAGATCACCCCCTTCCTGCTGTTCATCATCTTAAGTATACCCTTGCCTCTGGGTACCATTACCATTCTCTGCATTGACCTGGGCACTGACATGGTGAGCACCAGCTCCCACTCTGGGAACTCCTAAGATAGATCAAAATAGGGAAAAATTTGTCACAAGAGGGGACGAAGCTAGACTGTCTCTGTGTACCTGTCATTCCCACCCTGCACCCTCCAGGTCCCTGCAATCTCCTTGGCTTATGAGACACCTGAAAGTGACATCATGAAGAGGCTTCCACGGAACCCCAAAACTGACAATCTTGTGAACCACCGGCTCATTAGCCTGGCCTATGGGCAGATTGGTGAGCCCAGAGAAGTGAGGGGTGGAGGGAAGGAGAGGGTTGCCTTGACTGGCCATTTAGACACCTCTGTTTAGAAGTCAGGAAGATAAGTTTCTCAACAACAAACTGCTTAGCCCAGGAACCACAAAGAACTGTTGGTCTCTGATCTGCCCATAAAGACCACTGATAAAGAAAAACCTACCTAAAATGATAGCGTTACGCCTTTTCACATGCTAAGCAAGAAGTAAAGACGTAGTGTGCTACAGGAGCACACAGCATGCTAGCTCACCAGTTTTGAAGTGACAGAGCTTTTAGGGAGGAGACAACTTAAGACTGAAGATAAGGTTTGGACTAGTAAGTAGGTAGGCAAGTGTGCTGAGCCAGCAGAGGAGGGAAGTTCACAAGGTGTGGTTAGTTATGGGCAAATTCTTTTAGTGATGTTTAGTCTTGACCAGGAAGTAATGGAAAATAAGCCTGTAGCTATTAACACTGGGACCAACCTTGAAAAACATGTAAGAACCATATAAGCTCTCTGTCCTTTACCAGCTCAGTGTGATGGAGTGTTTCAGAGAGTAAGGTAGGGATGGATAGGGAAGAGATTAGAGACAGAAGAAACAGTTCAGGGAAGGAAATGTGTCTGAACAGCAGTGATGTAGGAGTCAGACCCATTGGAAACCTGATTCACTGTTTGCTTGCTTCTAGGGCCCAGAAGACAACTGAGTCATGGGTTTTGATTTTCCCACTTAAGAGCTATGTCCACAAGAACCTGTGTGCAAAGCTCTGTGACTAGTAGGCAAATGTTGCTATTATAACTATTGCTGATGCTCAGCCATCACTCAGTAAAGAGAAAGAACAAATTGATACAAAAGTCCTTTTTAGTTTTAAAATTATTTGATTCAAGGGCTGGAGAGATGGCTCAGTAGTCAAGAGCACATCCTGTCTTGCAGTGAACCCAAGTTCTATTCGCAGCTCCCATTACCTGTAACTCCAGCTCTAGGGGATCTGAGCCCCTCTTCTGACCTCTGTCAGCACCATGAATATCGCCTCCCCTGACCATACACACAGTGAAAACTATATGTGCGTCAAAGATGATCCTAGCTGGACCAAAACAATACTGAAACCCAGCAGGGCAAACTCTAAATCCTACAGCTCCATGTTTGGTGTCAGAGGGGGCTTAAGGTGGCTCAGCTCTGCTGGCTTGGAGTTTAGAAACAAATGTCAGGGTTTGAAACCAAGTCTCTCAGAGATGGCAAGCTCAGATCACTGATGACAAGAGCCTTCATCACTAACCCAGCTAGTAGCAAGGACCAGCCCACCGCTTCTGATATGTCTTTGGGGTATCCTCTGAACAGACTCTCTTCCCCTATGGCTGTCACTCACAGGGATGATACAGGCACTGGCTGGATTCTTCACCTATTTTGTGATCCTGGCAGAGAATGGTTTTAAGCCTTGGGATCTGCTGGGTATCCGTCTATACTGGGATGATGCAAGTGTAAATGACCTAGAAGACAGCTTTGGACAGCAGTGGGTAAGTAGAAAAGGCAGGGTCTGAGAGCAACTAGCTAGACTGAGGAAGTCACCCAAGTGTGGTAGTATAACCCCAGCACTTGGTTAGCTGAGGTAAGAGGATTACCACAAATGGAAGGTCAGCCTAGGAACATAGCAAGTTCAAGGTTAGCCTAGGCTATATGCTTGAGTCCTTGTCTCAAAAAATGTGTGCTCAAATCTTAGTTGTTGAAAATATATCTCTTACACACTTGTGGCTTCTGCCATTGGAACCCCATGAGCCATCAGAAGCCCATGATGATAAACTTCCAATGATCCAACAGCCAGTGGTACCCAAAGTCCCTCCTGTTCACAAGACCAATTTCTCCCCAACCCTCAACTCAAGCTCTTGTTAGTTTTACACTCTGTACCTTCCCTGTGGCCAAGATGTGGCATGATACTTATTTATAATAGATTAAATTTAATTAAAAATAATTTTACATGACAAGAATTTGTCTTTCACACTGAAGACCTGCGAAGGTAGCAAGTGGCGGCTGTAGCAGCAGCTGAGAATGCACATCTCGAACCACAAGCTGGAGGCAAAGAGTTCACAGGATGATGACAGGAGGAACTTCAACATCCACCCCCAGTAACAAGGCCATACCTTCTAACCTTTCCCAAAGAGTTCTATCAACAGAAGACCAAGTATCCAAACATGAGTCTACGGGGACCATTGTCATTCAAACCGCCGCATTCCACTTCCTAGGCCTCATAGGTTCCTGGCCATATAATAATGCAAAATGTTTTTAGTCCATCTTCAAAAGTCCCCAGTAGTCTTTCACAGTCTCAACACTGTTTTAAAAGCCCAAAATTTATTCTGAGATGCAAGCAATCTAACTGTAAACCCCTGTAAAATCAAAAAGCAAATTACATACATCAAACATACAATGGCACAGAATACACACTATTAGTCCAAAAAGGAGGAAATCAGTACATAGTGAAGAAGTACTGAATCAAGATTGAAACCCAACAGGAAAAACCCTAGATCTTACAGCTCTGGGTCTGGGTCAGTGGGCTAAGATGACTCCACCTACCCAGCATTGCTGCCTGCAACTCACTTCTCATTCTTGGTCTGGTTCTGCTCCCTGTCTTCAGCGATCCTTGGCAGACATCTTATGGCTCTGGCATCTCCAACATCTCGAGGATGCTTCCCTTGCCCATGGGGTCTTACCCTGAGGGCATCCCTCCCTTTATCCCAATGTAGATCAGGTCTCTCCTTAGTCTCCGTATTGCTTTCAGCACACTGGGGGCAACATTAAACGTCCTGATATGTTTTTTCTCCTCAAGCTGTACACTTGGTATTTCCTTTTTGCCACACTTCCTCTTTTTTATTGTTGGCTTATATAATAGTGATTACTAATAACCCTGTGACAGAGTCACTGTTAGGCCATCTTGAAATCTCTTCTGCCAAAGAAATTAGTCTGTTACTTTCAAATTTAGCCATAGGTAAGTTCTTAGGATGAGGGCAGAAAACAGCCACTTTCCTTGCCAAGATATCACGGAAGTTTTTTTGTTTTGTTTTATTTTTTATTTTGGTTTTTCGAGACAGGGATTCTCTGTACTTTCTTTGGAGCCTGTCCAAGAACTAGCTCTTGTAGACCAGGTAGGCCTCAAACTCACAGAGATCCACCTGCCTCTGCCTCCCGAGTGCTGGGATTAAAGGCATGTGCCATCACTGCCTAACATTCTCAAACCTCTTGAGCTAGGCCTCCACAATCTACATAGATCTTATACTTAGCTCTTACTACTGTCTTCAGAACTTCTACTAGATTGGCCTATTAAGCTCTGCTTACAACATTCAACTACTTTTCCAGATCAAAGTACCAAAGTCTTCCATATTCCTCCAAGAAAACTATATGGGCAGGTCTGCCACAGCATTACCCTACTCCTGGTACCAATTTTTGTTTCAGTTACATTTTTTCTTTTTTTTAACATTTATTTTATTTTATGTGTGTGTGCTGTATATGTGATCCATGGAGGTCAGAAGAGGTCCTTGTATCCCTTGGATTGGATTTAAGTGTGTCTGTGAACCATCATATGGGTGCTGGGAACCAAATCTGGCTCCTCTGCAAAAGCAACAACTGCTCTTAACCTCTGAGCCATCTCTTTAGCCCCTTAACTTCTTTTCTATTGCTATGATAAAACACCATGACCAAGGAAACTTATAGAAGAAAAAGTTTCTTCTAGGCTTATAGTTCCAGAGGGTTAGAGTTCAAGATGGCAAAGCAGAAAGCTCTCCACCCAGAAAGCACACACTTACAGTTAAAGTATAGTTCCTTATCTTCTAAGAAACTTTCATTAATCCCACTTATCACAACCTATACCAGAAACTGACTTAGACCCTGGAGATATGATAGTAAGCTAAAATGGTCAAGTCAAGTCATGAGTCTCTTTCTATGTAGACTAATATGACCTCTAACACATCTACATGCCTCTTTCTTCTTCCTTGCAAATGCTGGGATTAAAGGTATGCACTACACCCAGCCTATAAGCCATGGTTCTTACAGAGCTTACTCTAGTTAGGGGAGGGAAGTGTGTGTGTCTGTGTGTCTGTGTGTCTGTGCTTGTGTGCTTGTGTGTGTGTATGCCCATGAGTGTGTGCGTGCATAAAACATATCAAGTTAACAGATTTAAAGTAAGTCCAAGAAATACTAGGAAATATTGAAATTGATATACTAGAATGAATTGGAAGGATAAACATGGAAGATAAAGATGCTTGAAATTTAAATTGCAGAAAACTGTAGGTATTGGAAAGGATTTAGGATAATATCTAAAGCTTAACTCTAAGAACAAGCTGCCCAGTTAGAGTGTGAAAAACAACAGAATTAGAGGGAATAAAAAAATGGGAAGCCATGGTAATGGAAGATTATTCATAAATATGAATATTTAAATCTCAGAAAATGAGGACAGGAGCAGAAGTAGAGTAGCAGTGAGTCAGATGCTAAACTCTGAGCACTGACAGGGACTGTCACAGACGGTGAAGCGCTCGCTGGTACACAGATATGCTGACTGGTCTTGGCCTATGTTCTGCTTTTGGCTCATCAAATTTTTGTTTGTTTGGATTGTTTGTTTGTTTGAGACAATGTTTCACTATGCAGACCAAGCTGGCTTTGAATATGGAAATCAGCCTGCCTCTTCTTCCCAGATGTTGTTATGTTTAATGTTTAAGTTGTGTACCACCATACCCAGAAAATTTTTTACCTTTGTTTTCTAACCATATAAGCCTTTTTATTTCTATCCAAGTACAGCTTTAGGTACATCCCAAGTGGTTTTATAATTGCCATGTTAATATTTTACAAACTCACCTATTAATTTCTTATCTATACTTAGAAACACATTTTGTTTTTAAGCATAGGCTTTTTTCTCCAGCTTTCTGCCCCCAGTCTAATTTAGATGCACCTCTTCTGTGTTCCTACAATGCCCTTGACTTCTCTGTTATTACTATTGTATTGGCATTGTTAATAATTTTATGCATCCTACTAAATTCTAAGTCCCTTATGTACAAAATACAAATGAAAGAACCATGAAATGAATAAAAGAGTTGCCTCCTGTCTGCCATCCGATGGGGCCTTGAGCTTGCTAGGCCAGCATGCTCCAATTGAGCTATGGCCCAGTCTTCTGTCTTCTACTCTTTTGGAAGATTCCTCCCTGCTCTGTCTTCATACTGCCCTCTGGATCTCCCTTCCTTTTTGATCTATGATCTCTGGATTCTGCTGGCCTAAGTCCACTTTCTTTTAGTCATGTTCCTAACTTAGTGAATTTAGTACTTACTGAGGTATGCTACACAATATTCAATCGGCAAAGTACGATGAAGGGGCACAAAGAACTTTCAGCCATGTAGGGAAAATACACAAATATTAAATGCAGTACAGAAAGTGCTAAGAAAGCTATGTACACTGTGCTAGAAGATTCCAGGCAAAGCAAAGCTCAGACTCTGGGTTCTGAAAGGTGAGAAAGGTAAGAAATTCTTGGGTATATCTAAACTCCTTTCTGACCCAGATGTCACCTTTCTGCTCACCCTACCCCAAGACCTATGAGCAGCGGAAGGTGGTGGAGTACACATGCCAAACGGCCTTCTTCATCAGCATTGTGATTGTGCAGTGGGCTGACCTCATCATTTGCAAGACCCGCCGAAATTCGCTCTTCAAGCAGGGCATGAAGTGAGCGTCCCCTAGTAGCCACCAACCTTCCCCATGCTCAAACATGCCGTTCCCTTGCCTTTTCTTCCTACATCTATCATACTTGTCAATCTTTCTTCCCAGAAACAAAGTCCTATTGTTTGGAATCTTTGAGGAGACATTCCTGGCAGCTGTCCTGTCCTACACTCCAGGTATGGATGTGGCCTTGCGAATGTACCCTCTCAGGTGAGTAAAGGAAGGGATGCCAACACCGGAGGAACATTTGGGAGGAAGTGGGAGGAAATGTGTGTTTGAATGGGACAATCACCAGGTAGAGGACTGCCCAGACCAATGGAGCTACACTCAGTGACTTGGAGATTCTTTCGCACTCTAATCTATGACCTTTATCTGGAGCAGTATTAGAGACTATGCCAAATGATCACATGCCATTGGGATTGCAAATTCAGCAGACTTAGCAGTGTTTAATCGAGGGGAATTTTATGATGGCATCTGATGGGATTGAATGAAGATATGTATTTCTTAGTCCTAACATAATAGTCTAATTTACCAGGTGGAGTGATGCATACCTGTAGTCCTAGGAAGTAGAATCAGGAACATCATTGTAAACAGAGACTACTCGTTTGTTTCCTGGCCACCCAGACCCAAATAATCACAGAGAGACTATTAATTACAACACTCCTTGGCCAATGATTCAGGTCTATTTCTAGCTAGCTCTTACATTTTGAATTAACCCATTTCTATTAATCTGTGTATCACCATGAGGCTGTGGCCTACCGGTAAGATTCCAACCATCTCTCTCCTTCAGCAGCTACATGGTGTCTTCTTGACTTCACCTATTCTCTCTTTCAATCTCTGTTTGGATTTCCCACCTGGTTTTACTCTGCTAAGCCATCAGTCAAAACAGCTTTATTCATTAACCAATAAAAGCAACACATATACAGAAAGACATCNTAACCCATTTCTATTAATCTGTGTATCACCATGAGGCTGTGGCCTACCGGTAAGATTCCAACCATCTCTCTCCTTCAGCAGCTACATGGTGTCTTCTTGACTTCACCTATTCTCTCTTTCAATCTCTGTTTGGATTTCCCACCTGGTTTTACTCTGCTAAGCCATCAGTCAAAACAGCTTTATTCATTAACCAATAAAAGCAACACATATACAGAAAGACATCCCATGTCACTTGGTTACATAGTAAGTTTGAGGCCAACCTGGAATAGAAACCCTGCCTCAAAACAAAGAGCCAAATTTATGGTTAGCTTAACTAATACTTTTGTTATTATATAAGTCTGTTTTAGTGTGAGAATGCTTTGATATATGAGATTATTAATATTAATAATATATTAATTTGTTTTAATATATGAAAATGAGCATACTGAAATTCTTATTGGCTGGTTCCCTGTCTTAGTCAACTCTCAGATTGTTATTATGTTTTGCTTTAACATTAATATATGCTTATGAATGTTCGAGACAGGGTCTCATGCTTATGTACCCAGGCTGGCTTTGCAGTTGCTATGTAGCAGAGAATGACCTTGAACTCCTGATCGTCCTTACCTCAGTCTCCCAGGGATTACAGGTGTGTGCCACTGTGCTTGGTTTTAGTTGGTAATCCTAACAATACAGAGAAACTGTGGGATGTAACTCAGTGATGGTATGCTTGCCTAGCACGTACAAAGCCCCGGATTCTATCCCTAGCATTGAAAATATAAATCTAAAACTTACCAAGGAAAAAGTCGCAGTGCCTTCCCCCTTGCCACCATGTCACCTGCACAGGCAGCCTATAAGAATAATTTAGTGGATATTCTTCCAATTCATTTCTTATATTTTCATCAGGTTTGTTCACCTGCCCACCCCTTGCAGCGTTACACACTGCTTCCTACAATATAGGTGCTCAACTAATATTTAATGACGGAACTAGCCTTAGTCGTTGACAATCCTAAGATTGAAACTCAACTCTATATTTTGTGACTTTGAGGAAATAAGCAATTATTCTGAGCCTCAGCCACAGCACACACCTGGCAGAGCCCTCTACGTAGATTAATGGCAGAGGACAGGCATAACATAGGTGAGACCCTAGACTTGTGCTCCAGCGCTGGGGAAAGTAATAGAATCTGGCAGAGTGTTGAGAATTACATGTAGAACTCAGTTTTAAGCACTGAACATTTGGGCTCACGGAGGATGTTTTAATAGTAGCTTTGCTTTCGTTGCTGTTGATGTCAGTAACAAATGAAAGTGAGCCCTATTATACTGTGCATGTACCTTGACCACAGCACATAGCACTTAAAATTATTTTGTGTGCCCCTCCATCTCTTCTCTCTTATCTCTCTGAACTCTTTGAGATAAAAAGCCATCATGTGATCATTTTTTGTTTCCCTGATACCCTTACACAGATTCAGGGTGTACATACAAATGTTCAATGATCGAAAAGGTGTTTGCATATTAGCATTTATATTTGTGGTGTGTGTGGCAGATGAACCCCGACCTAAGTCTTCACGGTCCAATATGGTAGCCACTGTCCCTATGTGACTACTGAGCTCTTGAATATGACTAAGGAGCATGAAAATATGTATTTGTAATTTTAACTTGCTTAAAGTGAAAAACTAAAGCAACACTAAATATGTCTGTAAACACAGTATGGGCTACATAGAGCAGCACCATAATCCACAGTCTGAGCAATGGAGGAGAGATTGAGGCTGAAGAATCATGAATTTGAGGCCACCCTGGCAACATAAGACCACGTTTCAAAAAAAAAAGGAAGAAAAGGAAAGGAAAAAATTATTTTTTGGACTGTATTTCCTTTCAGTCACTGAAAATCTCATATCCCAAACCTGGACATGGTGTAACGCTGTGATCCTCGCACTTGAGAGATGGAGCCAGGGGGCTAGAGAGATGGCTCAGTGGTTAAGAGCTCTGCCTGCTCTTCCAAAGGTCC
>LOJH01002391.1:15418-26994 GCA_001685095.1 Ellobius talpinus | reverse complement strand
TGTAATGAGATTTGGTGCCTCTTCTGGCCTGCAGGGATACATGCAGGCAGAGCAATGTATACATAATAAATAAATAAAATTTAAAAAAGATAACTTAAAAAAAAGATGGAGCCAGAAGGATTATGCTTGGCTACACAGCAAGTTCAAGGCCAGTCTGGATGATGAGATCCTGCAGAGAGGGTGGGAAAGAATATTTAGTAGCTGAGTTAAGATAGGTGAGCAGTACATGATATACACTAGATTTCCAAGATTTAGGATTAAAAGAAGAATGTATACTCTCATTAGTAGTATCTCTATTGATTGGCATGGGGGTTTATGCCTGCTTCTCAGCACTCAAAGGCTGAGGCAGGAGAATCACACGTTCAAAGGCAGCTTGAGTCATATAGAAAGACTGGGTCTTAAAACAAAACACAACAAAAAAACTTTTATATTGATTATACACATATTGAAATGGTATTTTGGATATATTGAGTTAAATAAAATTAAAATTTCTTGTGTTTTATCTTAATACAGACATTAGAAAACTTTAAATTTCACATGTGGTTTGCATTATCTTTTTCTCTTTATCTTTTTCCTTTGTCTCTGTGTGTCCATCTGTGTGTGCATATGACGTGTGTTCCTATATGAGTGCAGGTGCATGAGTACCATGGTACACATGAGGAGGTCAGAGGTCAACTTCTGGTATCAGTCTTCACCTCTCACCTTGTTAGAGATGAGAATCTTTCTGCTGTTCACTGATGCATGCACTGGGCTAACTGGTCTACCTGAGTCTGCAGCTTCTTCTGCCTCTGCCTCCCATCTCCCATTAGGGGATTACAGAGGCTTGTGTGACTGCATCTGGGTTTTGCATGAGTTCTAGGGATCTGAACACAGGTAACCAGGCTTTTGCCACAAGCACTTCATCTACTGAGCCATTATCTCCATCCATCTCTCCACCCTTGCATTGTATTTCTGTTGAACAGTGCTGTTGATTTATGTACGGTTCTCTGTCACTCAAGGGTATAAAACTCCTTGGGTCCATCTTCCTGGTCCCTAATTATAGGAGACTCAAAGAGGTTAAAAAAGTGTCTATTTGGCAATATGGGAGTACATATAGACACACATAAATAAGTGTATATATTCCTTTCCATAATTGCAAAACTAGACTATGCAGAAAAACAGCAGGGGAAAGGAGAGACTCTCAGCACCTCATGAAAGTCAGTTGACAAGCTCTTTAAATGCTGCATTTAACTCTGGACATGACATTTATCATATTGCCACTGGCATTTTAGATTTGTCTTGTGTCTTTTCTCTTCACCCCCAGTCCCTCAGCACTCAGGTTCTGACCTCCTCAAAGGGAGTATCTACTGTATCTCAGTTCACCTCCTCAACTCTAGCGCCCAGCTCAGTCTCCATAGTTCCCATGCACCATTGCTTTGACCCCTGTATCTTCAGCCATACTAACCAACTCTTGCTCTCTGCAGGATAAACTGGTGGTTCTGCGCCCTTCCCTACAGTGTTCTCATCTTCATCTATGATGAAATCAGAAAGCTCGTCATCCGTAGAAGGCCTGGTGGTAAGGCTGCCCTGGACCTTGCTCTAGAGTGGTCACCAACACTCTAGCAAGTTTTCCCATCCCATCTGGCTTCCCCAGACCCACTGACTTTCTCTGTCTCACTGTCTGTCCTTTTCTGTTCCTGGACCCCTGTCCTCTACCCCTGAATCTATATGTTCCCCCCAATGCTTGGGGGCCCTGTTCCACGTGGCAGGCTTTCCACCTGACCCTTCTCTGCCCTTCCACGGAGCTCCCCTGCAGACTCTCGTGATTATTCCCTCTTCTCAGCTCACTTTGTCTCCTCTCCACAGGCTGGCTGGAGAGGGAAATGTACTACTAAGTGCAGCAGAGAAAGATCTTCACATGACATTGGTCTCCCAAAAGCTGAGACTGAGTGTAACACAACATCTGAGATAAAGCCAAGCCGGGTGCAGAGACACTGGATTCAATTTACTCTGGATGAGAGAGAGGCATTCCTGGGGCTGGACCAAGAGCATCTGGTAGGAGATGGGGTGGGTTGGGGAAAGCCCAGCCTGCTCTGTCTGGAGCCCAGCAAGAAGGTGCACAGTCTTGATACATTCAGTCTAGAAAGTAAACATTTGGAGCAGCCCTCACCTAACTCGGTATGTAGGAATCTGATTTGGGGGGACTAGAGGGTGCTGCAAAGTTCTATTCCCACACTTAAAATTGTAGCTGGCCAAGGGAGACCTCCAGGGACCTGAGAGGAGGCTGAAAAGGTACTAGAATCAAGCGTCTGGGGCTGAATTGTGTTGGCATATACCCTTAATACCAGCATTTGGAAGGTAGAGACAGATGGACCTCTGTGAATTTGATGCCAGCCTGTCTACATAGTGAGTTCCAGGCCAGACAGGGCTACACAGTGAGACCCTGCCTTTAAAAACAGAAGATTAAGCCTACTTGTCGCTGAAGGGTATTTACCATTTTAAGATCAATCTCTCATGTGCTGTCAATGTAAGAGACAAGAGAATGCCCCCAAAGTCTAGCTAGAACCAGCTGATGCTGAGCTACATCTTGTAGAGGTACCATAGCACCCATATCTGCACCCACATTTGGGGTGTGTGGGACCAAATAGTCTAGATCTGACTTGGATTTTCTCAGATCAGATGACAGGCCACAGCACTGTTGCTCTCAAGGAGACCTAATAACGTCAGGTCCAGCAAGGTTCAATGACTTGGGAACAATCACATGGAGTGTGGGGAGGTCCTCTCCTCTAGGGCAGACTGGTGGTCCCTGCCCATTCGGCCTGTCATTAGGACATCTCTAACCATCCCATCCTTTAGCCTTTCTCTCCAGTATAATCTTGAAATAGGCAATGTGCATGCTAGGCAAGTATTGTACTGCTGAGCTACACCCTGAGCCCTGGACCCAAGCTTTCCCGGTCTTAGCAAAAAGGTGCAAGGAACCTCTCTCCTACTCAGCCTCTTCCTGTGATTCCTCCCCACTTTGTCTTCCCCCTCAATACCTCATTTCTGCTCAGTGAGCACCTCTGCTTTGCTCTAAGACTCTGAGTTCCTTCTCAGGGACCTTTTAGGGATCTGTGCCCCAAAGGAACCAGAAGAATGCTGAGGAAAACCGGGAGGAACTCAGCAGCTGTTGCCAAAATACAACATAGGCACCACTGCACACCTCCCACCACTGCACACCTCCCAACATTGCGGCAAGGGCTGTGCCCACCATCGCTAGATTCCCACCATTGCACTCTGTTTCGTAGGAGAAGCTAGCGCCTCATTCCGGAACTTGTACCATTAACCGCTTTTCAAACTACTCTTTCAGTGGTAACCGGGACCAAACACGGTTACAAACAAAACAAAAGCTAAACGGGATAATGGGAGTGGAGCATGGACCTGAAGGATGGGCTTTGTTGCAGGCTTGCAGAAAACAAAACAAAATAAAAAAAATCCCTCACATTGAAGGGTGTAGCCAGCCCCTCTTTCTCTGTATCGGGCTCCTTTCTCAGAGGTTTCCTTCCACTCCTTTCATCTCCCAACACAAGGTCTCCTGGGGACAGAGCTCTAACAGTCTGGGGTCCACCCAGGCTGCTGACGGGGCTGAAACAGACCCTGGAAGATGGAAGCAGGGGTGGGAAGGTATGTGAGTGAGATGGGGAGGGGGGGACCAGCTCCTCAAGTTTCAGTAGTGAGGAACTTTGAGTGTCTGGTGGGTTAAAAATACTGACACCCCAACTCAGGGTCATTTGATATGTGTGGCTGAGGCGTGTTAAATCCATCCAAAGGGCTGCACACAGAGAGCCTGGAAGGAAGGGGACTGAGTAGACAGCACAGAGGAAAGCATCAGAGAGAGGAGGCCTAGAGTAGTGATGTAGGAACCGAAGAGGTTAAGGGTGGAAATGGAGCCAGAAAGGGCCCCAGTGGGGAGAGCTGGCAGCATAGGAGGAGCTGAAGGGGCCAGGGTCCCCATGGAGTCCTGTCTCATTCCGAAGGTCTAATTCATGATGGAAGAAATCAAGTGCTCCGTTGTCTCTTCAGACATTTGCCTCTCCCCAGAACCCTGCAGAAATGAGACACCAAGACTGGATCTACTCGTGGGCAGGTCTGGGTGGCCTTGCAGCCAGGGTTGTAAGCTCTGCCTGGCACATCGGGCGCTCTCCTGGGAGATCAAGAGACAGGATTCTGAGATTGCCCCAGCTCCAGCGCCATGCTCTGGCCTCCCCTGCTACTGTGACAGCTGCCCCTATTATATGCACTCCTGCCATGTTCTTAAGAATGCTAAGTTAGCCGTGTGAGGTCTGTCACAGGGCAACGAAAGAAGCTATTCTGCTAATATAGCTTCATGTTTCTACCTAGATGCAAAATAAACACTATCCTTCACAAATGAGAAATACCTTGGACAGGGGACAAGGAGAGCTGCCTTTAGTGTGATCTTCTCATGATCCCCATTGAGCCCCAGTGTAGTTCCTATTGAGTGTGAGCCCTAGAAGGCCATAAAAGGGGTCTTGCTAGATACTTACAGCTAAAGTCACCTCTTCACCTCCAAGTGAGGAGCCTGAAATTACAGTTTTCACACCTCCAGCTCTGCTTTGGGTCTCAGATGCATAACATTAATCCACAGTCCTGGGTAACCTTGCACAGGGCCCACCTCTTCCTGTTTACCTCATGTGATTTTTCCCATGTTTATACCGGATCATCTGGTGCCTTATCAAAGACATAGGAAAAAAATAGTAATTTTTTTTAATTATTAGCTCTCTTTAGAATCACCCAACCTGGGCAACCCACTCAGCCCTCTATGTCCTAGAAACAGAGTCCCGCAGGATCAGGGCAGAGAGCACTGGGAGGAAGCAGCCAAGCAGAATTCCCTTCCTCATAGTGGTCCTTGCAGGCTGAGAAAGCCCAAGCCCACATCCCTACAGGATGGAATCCGGGCCAGCCCTGTCCTTCCCCGTACATTCCTGAGTTAGGACTGGTGAGTGAAGCAAAGGAAACAGGCTGGAGGGAAGCCAGGCTTCTGGTCTTGGACTCTGCTCCATCTTTTATTCAGAGAATGATCTCATCCTTGGTCCACGTTCTTTAAAGGGAACTGCAGGGGGTTTCTTTCCTGGAGCCTGGAATGTGCTTTTTTTGCCCCCCTCTCCTTCATAGGATCAAAGAAATAAATTTTACCTATGGATGATTGCTAGATTTTAGTCAGAAGAAAGACGGCATTTCCCCCACTTCATCCTCAGCTTAGCCTCTGACCCGAGCTGTGTCCATCTCTTCACCTCCATTTCTTTCTGATTAGCCTTGTCCTACCCTGGGATCCCCGGTTACCTCTCCATCTCCCCTCCTCCAGCCTCGGCTTCACTTACCCCTAACTCATCTGGTCTTATTTTTAGATCCGGCATCTCTCCCTTTCCCTTTCTTAATATGGTGATAGGCTCTTAGGCTTGCATGGGGCCAGGGGCTGAGGAGCCCTGGCCATTGGGGGAGGGGGGAAGGAAGGAGCTGCTGGGAGCCTAGGGAAGAGGTGTAGGAGGCGGGAGGATTCAGGCTCTCATGGAGCTGTCCTGGCCTCAGAAGGTTATCCATCTCTCCTGCCAACCACAGAGACATATTTAGACAGGACCAGGTGGGGACGGAGAGGTGCCAGTTTCAAGGGGCAGCTCCGGTTCCCTCCCCACCCCTGCTCCTATTGCTCCTCCTGACCATTTTCCACTTGGCTCTGTCGGACGTTTCTCCAGGACCCAGCAGTGTCCTCTGTCCACTGCTCTGGCCCACTCCCTACCCCACCCCCACCCAGAGCCCCTAACTCAGGACTCTTGTATCCAGGGGCACCTCCCTATCTCAGCTAACCTCCTCAGGACCAGGAGAGCAGACCTAGATCCCACAACCTCCATGAGAGCTACTGACAGGATGAGGGCCAGGGCAGTGCCCAAGCTGCGGCTAACACTGCTGTTTGTACTGGTTCTGGGGATACCCAAGTCAGGGGTCCAGGGGGAGGAAGGGCTGGACTTCCCTGAGTACGATGGTGTGGACCGTGTCATCAATGTGAATGCAAAGAACTACAAGAATGTGTTCAAGAAGTATGAGGTGCTGGCCCTCCTCTACCATGAGCCCCCCGAGGACGACAAGGCCTCACAAAGACAATTTGAGATGGAGGAACTAATCCTGGAGGTGAGTAGCGAATAGCAGGCCCGAGGAGCATGCCCAGTCCCTTCTGTGAGCCCCGTGTCTAAGGGTGGCGGCCGCTGGGGTCAGAGCATCACAGGGCCTTTGTCTTCATGGAAAGCATGACTGGAATGTGGCCTTAGACAAAAGAAAAAGACTGAGGAACCAGGGTCCTATGCTTCCTTTGGTAACTTTAGAGCAAGTCTGTGCGGTAGGAGGCAGGGATCCCAGGTTTAGCTGGGATGGAGGGGGGCTGAGTGCAGGCTTCTGCATTGTGCCATGTTCTCTCCTAGCCAAAATATGCCCCCCTCACACACTTAGGGCTATACCCCAATACCCAGCAGGAATGTAAACAGGACTGATATTTACCTATGACTGACTTAATGACTATGTAGTTAAATATTTCCTGGAGGCCTTCCACAAGCCTCCAAGCCCAGGCAGTTCCTTTCCCTCCAATTCCTCTCTTGTCCCCACTGCATTAAACAAATGTCCTTACAGAAAATTCTTTTGGTTGAAGGAGGCTTCAGCATGCCTTCCCCATCTTTTCTTTCAGGGAAGAGATTTCTTTACCTCCCGCACCCCCTCCCCAAGTCTGACTCAACCCACAGCAGAGACGGTTAATACAAAGCACAAGGATGTGGGGGGAAGTGGCAGCGGAGAGGTGTTATGATTGGGATACATGGCCACACACACCCCTAAGGGAGCTGCGATATATTCATGCTTTGTTTTGTTTTGTTTTTGTCTGAACTTCTCTGGTCCCTTCTCCAGCTTGGTGATACAAAGAGGCCCCACTTTGTGTATAAAACTTGGAACATTTCGGTGTAAGACACCAGGCCCCAGGCTTGCATTTCTGTGTGCCCTGTCGGGCTCTGGAAACCGCTGTCTGATTAATGAGCCAAGTATTTTTATCCCGAGTGCTCAGTAGCCTCTGCCATCCACCTGCCACCCGCCCTCCCCGTTACCCTAAGAATCACTGTGCTGCAGGACTGGACGGGGTGCAGCTGCACCCACAGCAGAGAGAGTCAGGGTGGATTGCTGGGTGGGGAGGCTTGTGGGGGAGTGACCAGCCTGTGGCTACCCTGCAGACTGGCTGGAAATGCTACAGTACTGCGGGAAAGGGGGATCTGGAAGAAGAATGCTACTTAGTTTCTGTTGGTGGCTCTCCCTCCTTGGGTGATGAATGGTGACCTCTTGACTTTCTAGACTTTCCCATCCTTCAACAACATGACAAGCCGCCCCCACCCACCCCATCTGTCTCAGTTCTCACTTTGGGAGTTATGTGAGGGCCCCAAGGATCCTATATCCCCTATGCTGAGTTTGGCCTTTGATCAGGATGGAAGGCAGGGCCCAGCCCTTCAGGGAAGGTGAGACTCCTCAGCTTCCCTCAGGAACTTTACCATGAGCAGTAAATACCCACGATCTTTAAAAACATTGCACCAAAGACAGGCTAGGATTATGGGGTGTTTGGGGATAGTATGCATCTTAACGAATGGTCAAGGTCAATGCTTAAGCTTCTTGTACCTCAGCTGACCTGATGATGGGAAAGCGTTAAATGGGAAAGGAGGTTAAATAAGAATTCTAGGGGCTAATTTTAACCCTGACTCCTTCTTCCAGTTAGCAGCCCAAGTCCTAGAAGACAAGGGTGTTGGCTTCGGCCTGGTAGACTCTGAGAAGGATGCAGCTGTGGCCAAGAAACTAGGTAAGGAAGGGAAGAAGGGGCAAGAAGCAGAAAGGGGATGCCAGACCAGAAATGCCTTGGGGGAGATACGGGGGGCTTAGGAGTTCTTCTACCATATCTATTCTGGTGGGGAGGTGAGTCTGAGACTAGGGGTTATTCTATACAGGGACCTGGGCATGCTCCAATCTCAGCACAAGATGGAGTGGGGCGGGGGGGGTAGCCATCTTTATCTAGAAAATGGCCAAGGCTGGGCATGAGCAGGGGCATGGTGGCTCATTCTTGTCATACTTGTACTTGGGAGGATAAAGCAGTAGGTATTGTGGGCACAAAGCCTCCTCGGTTACATAGTGAAACAACAAAAAAAAAACGCATGTAGATACTTTGCTTTGTATACTAACCTAATTTAGTTTAAAAAAAAACACACAAGAGAAGAAACAAAGAAAAAGAAACACAGTAGGTGTTGGAAGGAAAGGGGAAACCAAGGAATACAGGCATAGCCAGAGAGACCTTCTGCAAAGACCTTTTCAACTCGTCTCCTCCCCCACCCTTCCCCTCATCCCTCCCCTCCCCCCTCTTAGCCGAGCACAGATGTTACATCACCCGGCCACCAGGCGGCAGCACAGGCTGGACACCGGATGTGGATGGGGGAAGGGTAGTTAGCAACAAGTCATCTGGATGGCCATAGCAGAGAAGCAGCTCCTAAAGTCTTCAGAGATGCTGGCAGGAATATTCATCCCCGGCTATGTAGGCAGAGCAAGGGAGCTGTGTTGCTAGAATCCGCATCTTTCCGGTTTCCTCCCCTCAGACCCTACCTGCTCCCCACAACTCCTTCTTTCCCCAGCTTCTTAGCCTGCTCAGCTGTGAGGTTAGCTCCTGAACTAAATCCCGAGGCACGGACATAGAATGCAGGGTGTAAGGAGTTGTTGAAGGTAGGTGGGGGAGAGAAATGGAGAGGTGGGATGAGTCTGCTGGGATTATCCAGTGGGCTCTAACCAGAAGTTCAACTCAGGGAAGGCTGGGGTCACAGTTCAACTCCCCTGTGTTCCTTAGGACTAATTGAAGAGGACAGCGTTTATGTGTTTAAAGGAGATGAAGTCATTGAGTACGATGGCGAGTTTGCTGCGGACACTCTGGTGGAGTTTCTGCTTGATGTGAGGACTCCCCTGAGCCTGACAGCCATGACATTTCCAATGCCCCTTAGTCCCTACTGATCCACCCTACACCCCTATACACACACACCACAGACACAACAAACCAGACACATATACTACATATGCTGCACACATACCACATGTAACATAATAGATATACGTATTTTACACAGATCAGACACAATGCACCCAAAACAGACACATACCACGCATATATGCTCACATGTAACAAACAACACACGTAATATATATAGTACCACATATACCAGACACACAGCACACATACAATGCACACTCATATGCAGCGCACATGACATGCAATACACATATCACATATAACATGCAACATACACTATTTATATCAGATATATGCCATGTAATTAGACCCATAAATAAACCACACATACAATAACATATCACAAACATATACCCCATGCCAAACAGAAGATACAGAACATACACCTCACACACATTGCACATACACCATTAACAGTGTACAGCACAAGGGCCATATGCCCACCCTCTACCACCATCTAGCCCTTTATCCCGAAAAAGCCCCCTGCCTTTGCCTAGATCCCTCTCTGGGTCCTATTAGTGAGGACAGAAATGGTCTCCTCGATGTTTTTGTTCTTCCAGGTCCTAGAAGACCCCGTCGAATTGATCGAAGGTGAACGAGAGCTGCAGGCATTTGAGAATATTGAGGATGAGATCAAACTCATTGGCTATTTCAAGAACAAAGACTCAGAGCGTGGGTAACAGCTCCACTGCCCCCCTCTCTGACCCCGCTTGCCACCTGTCCTCCTGCCTCCCTCCTGCCAGTGGCTCAGCATCTCTGGTTCTGAACTTCCTGTCTGTCTCCTTCCTTCCCATGGTCAGCTCCTTCATCTGTCCTGTCTCCTGTACCCTGGGGCATTCCCAATCCTCCTCCCCCAGCTCCGCATTCCAGAACTTCCGCTACAATTCAGTTGTGTTTTATTCTCAGAGAACTAGAGGTTAGAGGAGATGGGCCTCATTCTGAGACCCACATGTCCAGGAAGATCTGCAGAGAAGCCAAGGAGCTGATTCTCTGGCAGACCCTGAGAATGACTGTCCTCTCTTCCCCTCAGACTACAAAGCCTTCGAGGATGCCGCCGAAGAGTTTCATCCCTATATCCCTTTCTTTGCCACCTTCGACAGCAAGGTTCTCTTCCCCGAAACCGCACCAGCTCTCCCTACACTCTTAAGTTGCCCCCAGCCTTCTCTCCCACATTGATGGGGTCTTGGTCCCATTCTGCATGCCGGCACTCCCCCACCCAAAACTCATCCCTTCCTTCTTCTATATAGTTGAAGGGAAGAGGGGCATTAGATTGTCTAACCTGTCTTTGTCCTGTTAAATTAGCCCAGGGAAGTTAAGATACACCTGCAGACCCACATTTTCTGACTCCTTTCCTGCAGCTCGTTCCCCCTTTATACTAGTTCCTACTCGGACCCTGCATCTCCTACTCACAACTCTTGTCTACTTCCTCAAAGGTGGCAAAGAAGCTGACCCTGAAGTTGAACGAGATTGATTTCTATGAGGCCTTCATGGATGAGCCTGTGACCATCCCAGACAAACCCAACAGTGAAGAGGAGATTGTCAGCTTCGTGGAGGAGCACAGGAGGTGGGGATAGAGTAACCCTCTTAGTTGGGGCGAGTTCCTCCTGGGGCTAGAACACCAGTCTGTGAGCTGGGCTGGGAAACTTAAGCCAACCTGGAAGCCAGTGTCCACTGGAGATGAATGCTCTTCCGGACATTGGTGCTCACTGATATACTAGTAGTTCTGCATTATATTTTGTGCCCCAGGACTTAGCCTTGAGCCCTATACAAAGTCCTCTGTAAATGTGTATGGACTGTGGGGCTGATTATGATTTAAGGAATTTGCCAACAAATGAGTAGTGAGTGCCTGTGTTCTAACCAGGGACTTAAAAGGCTCCTCCTCTCTGTTGTTGAATTTCATTCTTTTATCATCCTCAATGAAAGAGGCGTCAAGGGGAAGAGGAGTCAGAATTGGATTTAAGCCTTAACTCAGTCCCATGCCTGTTCTCGTTCTCAACGCTGGCAGTTGTCAACAGAGGTAGAGGAATTGGCCAGTGGCTGTTAGGCAATGTTTCCAGGACATTTTTGGCTATGAGTAGTGTTGCTGGTATTCTAATTAGAGGCCAGAGATCCTATTAAGCATCCTGCAGTGCACAGGACACCCCCTCCCCTCTGCATCAGCGCTGCTGAAGCTAGGAAAGCCTGCCCTATAGTCACACATAATCCACTTCCTTCACGAGACTCCACGACTAGAAATACCCACTCATCAGTCTAAGTACCACTTACTCTCTCCCACTGGATGCTGGTCTCTTTCATTGGGGCACAACATGTTTGCATTGTTTAACTCTACCCAATACCTAACTCAGTATTTACAATGTATTTCAGCCCCTCCCTGCTCCTAGTACTGGAAAGGGAACCCAGGGCCTGGCAGACATTAGACAGGGTTTCTCTGTAGCTTTGGATTTGGAGCCTCTCCTGGAATTAGCTCTTGTAGACCAGGCTGGTCTCGAGCTCACAGAGATCTGCCTGCCTCTGC
>LOJH01002391.1:0-15351 GCA_001685095.1 Ellobius talpinus | reverse complement strand
CTGCCTCTGCCTCCCAAGTGCTGGGATTAAAGGCATGCACCACTGCCACCCGGCATGTGGCATGTAATTCTATTGAGCCCAGGTTGTCAATTTTATTGAATGAACAAAAAAAAAAGAAAAAGAAAAAAAGACTACCTGATACCCAGTTCTTACCGTCCCCGCAGCATCTCTCTTCCAACCATCCCCTTCCCAACAGCCACTGTTTTGCAGCCATGAAATGATCTGGGCCTGATGCCCAGAGCTTTACATTTGCAAGCTGGCTTTGTTCTGGGGTACAAGCTGTCTATGCCCTAGGCCTGACCCAGAGGTGGTTTCAGCTGTGGGGACCTTCTAGAGGGAGATGTTCTTCTCACCCACTGAGTAGGGACCCTCTGTCTCTCTTCTAGATCGACCCTGAGGAAACTGAAGCCTGAGAGTATGTATGAGACTTGGGTGAGTGCCTCTCCCAGGACCCGGTGCCTGGGGAGCAGGGGTGGGTAGAGTCTTAGAAATGGCCATCCTTCCTCTACCTTGTGCCTTCTGCTGGGGGGTGGGGAGAGCAGTATCTCAGTCAAGGGGCAAGGTTTCTGTACTGAAGAACACATCTCCGATGGCAGGCATAAGTGAACGAAGAGGTCAGGTAGTCTCGGAACTCTGAGGGTAAAGAGATTACCAGAGCCGAAAGGCGTCACTCAGAAGTCACCACCATGGAAATACAAGGTGGCATTCCATGATTCAGACTCAAGCAACATCAAGGAGGCTGGATAGGAGTAGAGTAAGGTTGCCCCCAGCTCTAACCCTGCTCCCCTCCTCATCCTCCAACAGGAGGACGATATGGACGGGATCCACATTGTGGCCTTTGCAGAGGAAGCTGATCCTGGTGAGGAAAGAACCCTGACATGGCCCGGGGGAAGCCAGGGGTGGGCGGTGTGTCTGTTGGGTCATAGGACTGCGGAAGGCATTCCTGGGAGTTTGCAAGCAGCCTGGGGCATGCAATGTGTTGGTGTAGGAGGTGAGGAAACAGGCCTGGATTCCTGTCTTCTTTGTCCCTTTCCTTTCTGCTCCACCTCACGTTTCTCCCTTCTGCTCCCTCCAAGATGGTTATGAGTTCTTAGAGACTCTCAAGGCGGTGGCCCAAGACAACACTGAAAACCCTGACCTTAGCATCATCTGGATTGACCCCGATGACTTCCCCCTGGTAAGAGGCCCAGCTCAAGCACTGGGCTCCTAATCTGGGGACTTGGCCTGGGGCGCTGTTTTTGTTTCAGAATTCCTAGCCCTACCTACTTCCCAGTTGGGGACCCAGAATATTATGCCTGCTGCATGTTCATGAGCAATGTGGACACAGAGGGCATCCTGAGCAAGGGGAACAGGCATGACATGTGAATTGCACGGGATGTAGTATGTGATTCCCAGATCGGAGGCGGACAGGTGATTAGTGTCCCAGAGCTGAAAAAGCAGTCCTCTGGCGAGCAGCTGGATACAGCGCACTGCACATGAATTCAGAAAGTCAGCAGATCCCATGAGCCAGGAGATGGCTCCACACTCAGCTGAACCCCCAGCATCTGCCATTTGTTGTTGAATGAGCAAACAGGAACGTGACAGAATACTGATGATTGCCAGGTATAAGTACTTATGTTAAGACACGCAGGAACTGAGCTGGAGAGATGGCTCAGAGATTAGGAGCATGCACTGCTCTTCCAGAGGTGAGTTCAGTTCTCAGCACCCATGTCTGGTGGTTGTTCAACTACAGGGAATCCATACCACTTCTGAAGGTATGCACACACGTGGTAAACACTCAAACACACACACATAAGTAAAAATAAAAATAAACCTTAAGTAGCTGGATGGTGGTGGCGCACACCTTTAATCCCAGCACTTGGGAGGCAGTGGCAGAAGGATCTCTTTGAGTTCAAGTCCAACCTGGTCTACAAAGTGAGTTCTAGGACAGCTAGGATTGTTACACAGAGAAACCCTGTCTCAAAAAAAAATCAAAAATAAATCTTAAAAAGAGAGAGATGAAGGAACTGAGGGTTCTGCAAAGAGAGGTGAGTTGCCCCAAGGCATATGGCAAATCATAGGGAGTCAAGAACAAAGTAGAGTTTCTGTTCTACTTCTCCAAAGGGAGAAGCTGCCTTCCTCATCTTTTTCCTTTGAGGTTTCTTCTCTTTTACTGATCAGGTTTACCTACAGCTTGTGGTCCACAGCTGGGCTGTCCCTCCATCCATTAGCGCAGCTCATCCTGCCTCCCTTTATCCCTGGCCCGAGACTCATCCTCTGATGGGCTTGTGAACTTCTAACCCGTATTAAAGTTGACGTTTTTGGTTCTCTCCACAGTTGGTCCCGTACTGGGAGAAGACGTTTGACATCGACTTGTCAGCTCCACAAATAGGAGTTGTCAGTGTTACAGACGTGAGTTTCCTTTCCTCATTCCTGGCTGTGCACCAGATCCATCTCCCACCCAAGTACTAACTGGGCTCGACCTTGCTTCACCTTCAAGATCAGATGGGACTGGGTGTGTTTAGGGTGGTGTGGCCTTAGACAACACTAGCTGTCTCAGCATAGCTAGCTGTCTTCCACACTGCTGCTAACAAGCAAGCAAGCACTGCCCAGGAGCAGAAGACACTCTGGTCAAATGGCTGGACCTGTGGGGTGGGGACACATGATCTGAGTATTTGAATCTTTCACTCGCTGGAATCATGTCATTCTTCAAAGTCCAGTTCAATTTCTTTGTCCTCCACTGAGTTTCTCTTTGGAATCATCCCCTCTACGGTACCCTGGGATCCACTGGCATTAAGAACTTCCCTTTAAAGCATTCTATCTCTTCTAGCAGTCTTTCAACATTTCGAAGGCAGATGTCTTCTGATGACCACATAGTGGATACTTACGTGTTGAGCTGAATTGAGTAGTGCAGCTTTTGCTTTTGTAGTATTCTCAGTCTAACAGAATAGGCAAGTATTCTGTTAATTGTAAGGCTGGCTCTGGTAAGTTTTATAATAGAAATAAATACTAGCAAGGCTGGAATTTCTGCTTGAGAGACTCGGAGTAGAGTTTAAGAGAAAGCAGCATTATGGTGGAGATCATACAGGATTTCAATCGGAGACAAACTCTCCAAACTGAGAGCCAGGCCTGGTAGTCCATGCCTGCAACCTAAGCACGGGAGAGGCAAAGGCTGGAGCCCTGCAGAGAGTTCAAAGCCAGCTTGGGTTACAGCAGAGTTTGAGACCAGCCAGCCAAGGCTGTAAAGCAAGTACACATTTTTTTTGTTTGTTTTTATTTTTTTGTTTTTGAGACAGGTTTTTGTTCATACAGCCCTGGCTGTCCTGGGACTCACTCTATAGACAATGCTGGCCTCGAAATCAGAGATCTACCTGCCTCTGCCTCCTGAGTGTTGAGATTAAAGTTGTGATTCATCAAGAGCTTATCTTTTCAAAAAAAAGAGTGAAAAACAAACAAACCAACAACACAACAAAAACACAGCAAAAAAGTGAATATCAGGTTTGGGAATAGGCAAGTATTTTTTAAAATAGAGTTTCAGACTTTAAGACCACTGAGACTATTACTAGAAAATCATTTTATGAAAATCTTGAATGTTGGCACCTCTGACTTTATTCTGTTGGCTGTGAGTAACCACTGATGCTTTTGTATTATGGACACAGTAGAGACGCATGCTTTCAGCAGGTCAGGATGGCAACAGTAAAGGAAGACAGACTGAAGGGAGGGAGGGAGGTCTGTGGCCAGTTCACCTTCTCTTTCTACTCACGGCCATCACTATGCTAACTCTGATCTTCACCAGGATAGGTTCTCTGGCCACGGAAGGGACAGAGGATGTACAGTGAGCGGGAGGACGAGGTCCAGATCTGTATTAAATTTAGCTTCCATCCCCTACCTGTGCCATCACCTAGGCGGACAGCATATGGATGGAGATGGACAACGAGGAGGACCTGCCTTCTGCCGAGGAGCTGGAAGACTGGCTAGAAGATGTGCTGTCGGGAGAAATCAACACAGAGGATGATGATGAAGACGACGATGACGACGACGATGATGACGATGACTAGTTGCTGTGGCAACCACCTACCAGCCCCACTTGCTCTTCACATGTACCTTCCTACCATCCACACACTTCCCCAAGCTCCTTGGGACACTAGGTCACTCTCTACTACAGGGCCCACTGAGGTCTATATACAGGGTGCTTGAGGTCCTGGTCTCCCCCGCTGATGAGAAAGGGAGCTGCTTTTCCTGAAATAGCAGCCCAGTTCTTTCATCTCTCTCGTTTCTTATTCTATAACTTATCCATATGTACTGATTCTCTCCTCCCCATACTTTCTGATTCTCTTGTCATCTCTTCTCTGTCCCTTCCATCAACACAGTCTCCCACTTTTCAAACCTTAAACCTTTCTGGCTGTCCTGATCCAGGCCAGGAGGAAGGGAGGTACTGTGTTCAGGGATGCATCTCACCCATCTCTTGTTAATGTATTTGGGTCAAATGCAAGGCCTTAATAAAGAGATCTGGGGCAGAATGAGCAAGCGTCTGTTGTTGACGAAGTCTCGCCCTTATGGCAGGAGGGAGGTGACCATTGGAAGGGAGATTTCACTGTGAGTGCCTTGTTAGGAATGAGCTAGGGGGCTGATCAGCAGTTATCGCAGGAAGGGCTGGATATTTATCTGCTTCCAGTCAACAAGCCTTTTCTGAACACATGGTGTTTGTTCAGTGCTGTTGTTGGGATCTGGAGGAACAGACAGCGCCAGGCTTGTCCCTGCTCTTGAGCTGACTAGCCTTGCTGGAAAGTTAAGACTAACACCCTAAACAACTGAAGAATACTATAGCAATATGTAATTGATTATGTTGCTGCTTGATAGTGCCCTCCCAGAGGCTCTGTATTTGAACATCAAGACTGAGTCCACTGTTCTTCCTTAGTGAGGGTCTCTCCAGACCTTGGTGGTCCTGCCATCTCCTTCCGTGGTCCCTGCTGCTGTTTCTGTGCACATACATCTGCACCTCCTTTCTTATCCTTGATGCACCTGTTACTGTTCTGCTATTACACAGCCACTAAACTGAGTCCTGAGGGCAGGGACCCAGGCTTTCTATTTATTTCTATAGGGCCTTGTACGCAAAGAATTGCCCCCATGGTAGTGTAAAGAGAGAATGAAACAAGGCAGGAGAGGGGGATAAACATGGACTTGGTGACTTCCACAATGGAAGCAAACCTTCTCAAGACCTTCAACTGAAGAACAGGATTTGGGAGCCAAAGGAGTTGGGACAGGGGCATTCCCGTCAATGGCAACAACAACAAACTCGAAAGGTTTAGCAGGGTGTGTTTGTCATTTTGGCGGAACCACAGGTCAGAAAAGTGAAGAGAAATTCAAGTTGTGACCACGGGATTGGGCAAGCATGGGGTTGGTTTGTACAAGTATTTGAACTAAATCCTATGAACTGGGATAGAAGGGCAAAATTTTCAACTAATAGCAAAAACCAGGATAGACTTGGGAAGGGGAGGTGATGCAAAGGCAAAGAGCCCCACTCCTAATCAGAAACTGTATGATCAGTGAGCTGGGGAGAATCTGGACCCATGTGGTGGTCATGGCTACAAGGAAGCATTGACTTTTGAACTAAGAAGCATCCCCAGAGTTTTGTGAAAAAGATTCACACACGCACACATCCTCCTACCCTCAGGATAGGATTAGGTGGGAGTAAGCACATAGGTGTTGGGAGCATGAAGGACCAAACTGCTGAACAAGCTTCTAAATAAAGAGACATTGTTGTTTTTAGATAGGGCATCACTATGTAGCCCGAGATGGGAGTCCTCTTGTTTCAACACTCTGAATCTTGATATGGCAGGTGTACATCACGTTATGCCTCACCCTAGTTTTTGTGAAACCAGTATAAAGTTAGTAGATGTCTAGGTATGGAAAAATAAGCCCTGAGATTTGTCCACAGACAAATCTACCCAGGCAGCCCTCTTAGAGAAAATGGCCATAGTGTATAGAACAGAAACCAAATATCCATCAACCTGTTCACACATAATGGATAACTAATAATTGGGTGTTAGGTTACACCACAAAAGTATGGGGTTTGTTTAGTACAGGTCAGTGAAAGATACCACACTAAACAACTTCTTGTTTTTTTTAAGCACCTATCTGGTACCAGTCCCTAAAGACTTCATATTTCTGACTGTCGGAAGAACCTTATATTGGCACAGCATCCTCATTGGCTGGTGGACACTGAACTTGATGAACTTAGAGGAAACAGTAAGCAGGAAGCTCATGGTCTCTGTGTCTGCTACCTGATTTGCTTCATTTAAATACAACATGCTGTGCAGTTGCTGAGTCTCAAAGATGGGTCAACAAGAGATTTTGGTTCTACAACACAGGATTAGGAACAAAAGCAAATTCTGGGGGTATGTTATCTTCAAAGGGGCAGCGGCCAGCCACGCTGGGGGAGAAGAGCAAAGAGAAGCCCTGTGAAATTTAAGGTGGCAGAAACATGACCTGCTTCTCCCAGAAGTGTGGCCCCTAGAAAGGAACGACTCACTGAGGCTTCTGGAAGGGTCTCTGCCAAGCTAGAACAGAGGCAAGATGAGGCATTCTAGTGGCATGCAAACATGGTCATACTTTTCAAGGCCAGACACTTCCAAGGGTTGAGCTGAGATCCCTTGTGCTAGAGATGGAGTGAATATCGAAGGCTTCTCCAATTCTCCCTTCCCTCTTTCAGTCTGGCTTAGAATGTGGGGGAGGAAAGTCCCTGAGGTGGAGGAGAAGTGAGAATTATCACACTGGGCCTAGGCAGAGAGACAGAGCTAGGAGACAGCTAAGTGTGGCTTTGTTAGTTGTCTATATTTGCATGCTGAGCTCATGGCTTTTTTCCCCAGAAAATAAAATTACATCATAGCGTGCGTGCGTGTGTGTGTGTGTGTGTGTGTGTGTGTGTGTGTAGGGGTGAGTGTGTTGGGGTTTATTTGGGAAAGGCAAGGCGGGAGGAGCACAGGGTCCAGCTGCTATTATCCAGAAGAGATCATGGCTCCAGGCCAAGTAAAAGAGATTATTACCCTGTTGCTGCTCCTCCCCACCCCCATCCCCACTTCTATTCCTAGCATGGATAAACTTGATCATTTTCTACTGCTCCTCTGACCTATAAGGCCAGGAAGGAGGTTTTTCCAAATACTAAAGCAAAGTAGCCAAGAGAACCCAGAGGTCACAGGCCTTCCAAAACCCCCAATCCAAATTGCTTCCGTTTTCCAGGGGTCCTGATCATCCAAAAGTCAGAGGGCAGAAAAGCGACCCACTGGGGACAAATTAATCTGAGGACCGTTCCACAGTTGAAGTGGAAGAGGCAGAGTCCATACTCCAGTCCAGTGCTGTCTGCATCTAGGAGTCTTCCAGAACCCCATGTCCCCTCCTGCCTCCCCTCCCCCTTCTCTCACCGCTCCCCGCCCCCCGCCCCTCCCCGGCTCTGACATCACCGGCCAGCCGGGTGGGGTGAGGCGGTGCTGGGCTCAGGCTCTGCTCCACGGGCGGAAGAGGCGGCGGCGGCAGGAGCGGCGGCAGCGGCGGCAGGAGCCAAGGAGCAGGCTCCAGACGCTGCTTAGGAACCGGGGACCCACGAGTGCCCGCACCCTGAGCGCTCAGCTCCGGAGGCGGTGAGAGGGGCATAGGGGAGATGTGTCGTGGGGAGGAGGTAGATTGGGGGTCTGGGTCTAGAGAGGTCACGGTTCTGAACCCGGGGGATAAATAGGGGAGCGTGAGGATTCAGACAGGTCCATGGTGTCAGGCCCCGTGGGGTTTATGCCGGTATATTCAGAGTCTGGATTGTGCTGCAGGCAGAGTGGCTTCGTCTGTCCATTCCGTGCTGAACAGCAGTTTGGGAGTCCTATGGGGCCTGGGGATTAGGATGTAGCCTGCTTCCCGCCCAGCCGGCCGGGCCAGGCCAGCTCCCGCCCCTCCCTCCTCGCTATTGCTTCGGACTCGCCTCTGCAGGCGGTCTCCGTGCTCAGCTCATCCCAGCCTCAGCTCCTCCGGCAGCAGGCAGCTGGTAGGTGTGCTCTCACACCCTGCCTACTGCGTCTGGAGAGAGTGAGATTGGTGGAAGCTTGCCCGGAGGGAAGGAGGTAGGAGCTGGGGGTGCAGAGGAATGATGTAGACTACGTAAAGACCCTAATTAAAAAAAAAAAATCAGTGTCAAAACCGACAGGGACACAACACACCTTTAAGAAAAAAAGCCAACCACACAGTGACACACACCCATGTGACTTACACACATCCTCTCATACAAACCAAATCACAACATCCCTGCACTACGCATCCACCCACCCACCACAACCCATTGCCTCCCGTGTGTGTGGAGTCTCCTTGACCGGCGGCTCTAAGCCATCCCTCTTAACAGGAATGTTGAGTAGTGGATGTAAGCGGCCGCTGTCCACAAACACACCCAGATTTTATGGACAGCTTTAGCAGATTAAAGACTGGTGAGCCTGTGCTCTTACCTGGGTGAGGGGCTTCCTGTGACCTTTCTTGCTGACTGCAGGTTTAGAGCATGGAGTACCTGGGAATGGCTAGATTCTGGGCATCAGTGTGGCCAAAGGATGGAGGAGGGAGAAGCAAGGGAGAGGGCGAAAAGAATGAGTCAGCCACAGATGGAACCCAAGTTAGAGGGAGGGTGGAGAAAGAGAGAGAGAGGAATGTGTGAGAAAGAGAGAGAGAGAGAGAGAGAGAGGAATGTGTGAGAAGGTAGACATGGAAAAAGGGACAGATCCAGAGTGAACCATGGAGAGGAGAGAGAAGGGTGGCCAGAGGAACCAGAGAATGCTGGAGAGTAGGCTAAAGAAGACCATAAGTTAGGGAGGGTGAAGAAAGCAGGGAGTTAGAAGGAACATGTGAACTTTTGTGTCTTGTTTCTCTAGGTTGTGTCTGGCCCCCAGGTTGGATGAGCGATTAGTGTTAATTGCTCTTCCCTTTGCTGTTAAACACTCCAGTGGGGAAACTGCCAGCATGCCCTAGGCTGCCAGCTTCTCCGGTTGCCTACTACTTATATGACACCTGTGCTCAGCAGGTGTACATATACTTCATACATAAGGTCACAGACTCAGACGACCTCACACACAGATCTTCACATACAATGTGAAGATAGTCTAGCTAGGCTTCTCTAGCTAGGCAGTAGCCAACCATCTTATATTCCCTCCTGTAAACCTTTTTCCTTTTCAGTGAGGAAGCTGATCCCTTCCTTATGGTAGCTCTGGGTATTTATGTGGGGACACCAGGTCTCATGAAGTTCAAATGTGTCCATGGCTATCAGCAAATGGGATGAGTGAATCGGGAGAGACGGATGGTATGAGTGCCCGTGGAAAGAGTAAAAGGGGGTTGGGAATTTAGCTCAGTGGGAGAGTGCTTGCCTGGTCCTCCAAAGTGGGGCTAAAAAAGGTAGCTGAAAGAGGTAGAAAAAGAAACCAAAACTGACGAAGGAGAAAGGAAATAGATGAGAAGGGACAAAGCTGTGAAAGACATAAACAGTTAGTCTAGAGGGAGAGTCACAGGCCCATTCCCTGTTCACAGTCGTGAAGGCCTCTTCTGCCCTGCCTAATCAGTCCAATGCCAGCTATCTTTGGCTAACTCCATCTTGGGCATGGCCCTTTGCAGTCCCAGAGGCAGCCTGTTTTTCTTCCTAGGTATACATTTTAGAGCCGTCCTCCCAGGCTGGCCTTGGAACTGTAAAAACCCTCTTTGTTACAGGAAGAAGGGTGGCCAAGCTATCCAAAGCTGGACAAAAAGGTTAGGGGAAGAAGTCAGCTAAGATACTGAAAGAAAGAAACTGCCTGGATTTGGGGCCCAGACATCACTTACATTACAAGGGCTACAACCCTAGTGCCCTCCCTTCCCACCTGTTTCCATTGATTACTTCCTCCAGCTTCCAGCTCCAGACAAGACCAACTGACTTGAGTGCCTAGGAATCCCCTCCTGCCTATTGAAGGGACCTTCAGGTCCTTGCATCTGTACAGGATGGCCCCTCCCCTCAACGGCCAGTGGCTGTAACAGATGTGGAGGAAGGGGTAAAATCTAATCCTCAGGCTTCCTTTTTAAGTTTCCTATGTGGAACCAAATGCTGGGGAAAGGGGATAATCGACCACAGTTTAAGTGTCAGAATGCTCAGAAATAGTTTTGGTGCTGCCACCTCCACTACAGGTGCTTATCCATTTGCGAGGCTTCTCTGAGCAACACACGACTTACTTGTCTAGTGCTATCTTCCCAATCTGTACCTAAAGGCCCCTTCTCCCGCACCCTCAGTGGTCAGGGCTCTGCCTAGAGCCGCCTTCGGAGAGGTACGGAGGAAGGAAGGAAGGAAGGAAGGAAGGAAGGTGTGAGGAAGCAGTGAACAGAATACAGAATGAGACGGGAGGGAAGAGAACTGACTTCCTGCAGCCTGAGCTCCAGTTCCTGTCCTGGTATCCTGTCCCAAGAGTGGCCTCCACCCGACGTTCCTGAGACGGCCCCTGTGCTGCTCCAGAGATGAGAATATCCAGAGCCAGGAAGGCAGACTTCTCGATAGGCCCTTACGAATTCTAAATCTTTGGTGAGGATGAAAGAGGCAAGCTCTGCCAAGCCCCACCAGACTGACCAGCCAGGGATAATAGCTGATTAGTGAAACCCAAAAGTCATGTAGGGGAGAGTCCTCCTGTCTGTACCCTTAAAAAGTCCCCTAACTGCCCTGCTTTTGCCTCTGTCATACCTCGCCATGGGCAAATAGCAACTTCAGATTCTCCTTACTCTGCTCCCTCAAGAGACCCTAGTCCTGTTTTCTGTCCCTTAGCCCTTTCCATACTCTTCCCATTGGTGGTGTCATTGTCCTGATGATGGGGGGGTTAACTCTGAATGGAGGTTGCTATGGTAACAGCTGAGTGGAGGCTGCAGCCTTGTGGACTCTGTGCCTAGCGTCCCCCCCACATACATACACACTGAATTCCTCATGCACAGCCTTTCCCAAGGCCAGCTCTCTTCTGTCACTTTGTGGGTTCCCTCACCCCTCTGGATTGAGTTTGCACTTTCTTGCATACTCTTAGCTGGTTCTAACACAAACATACGTCCCACAGAAGCTCACAGCTAGTGCCTGCATATACCTCCATTACCAGAACACCCAAACACGCCTACTCTATCTGCCACATGCCTGTTTCCCCCAGGAAAGCTCAAGTGCGTGCAAACATGTGTGTACACACTGTATCTCCCTAGCCACCTTACATATTCCTACCCACATTCCTCTTAAGGGCCTCCTTGTATTACTCTTGGAAAGCTCCTAGCCGCTGCCCCCAACCTTTGTGGGTGTGTATGTTACACACATTAATCCCTTCCCGCCTACCTCCCCAGCAGATCTGTGTTTTAGATCCAGAGCCTAAATCTTCACTCCTCCCTAGAGATTCACACACAGCTACACACATTCCTCCTACAGCAGCTCTCATATTTACAAACTCCTCTTCCCCGTGACATCAAGGCAGTATGACCCCTTTTCCACTGAGACTTTGGTCCTTGTGCCTCCTTTGGGGCAGCGTCTTCTGGTCTCCATCCTATGCTACTCTTCCAGCCCCTCCCCCACACCCCCTTTTCTGCCCTAGGATTATCAGTGGAGGCAGGGCTGGGCTCCAGCTTGCTGCTACGTGACCTAGATTTCTAGGCAGAGATGGTTCCTGGTGCTGACAGTCAGAGAGCATTGTCCCTGGCCCTGCCTGGTAGGACCACCGCTGGGTCCTTCTGTCTGGTGGCACCTGGTGTGCAAGTGTTTCTGACCAATTCGTCCACGGGTCGTGCTAGCCCTGCTGTCTGGCTTATTGTCTGTTTGTGTCACAGTGCCTGCCACCGAAGGAAAGTATTATTCTGAGAGTTTATTCTGGTCCAAGTAGGGGGCTGAGAATAAGGTCTTCTGGGCCCATACTTATGCGATGCCCATGGCTCTGCCTCAGTTCCCTTGCAAGAGAGGCTAAAAACAAGGAAAACAGGTTTGTCAACCTGCTCCTTTGATTTGCAAGTTTCAGGTCAGTATTGGGTGATGCATGGGCAACTCTGGTCAGGTCCAAGGCCAATCAATTTCTTGCCCACCTTTTGGTCTAGCCACAGAATGTTTATGATGGAGTTACTTTTTTAATGCTTTAATTTTCTGAATATAAAAATATACTCATTGCAAAAAACAGTTCCTTACTTGAAATAAGGTTTTGCTATGTAGTCCAGGATGACTTTAAACTTGCAGCAATTCTGCCTTAGACTGCTGAATGTTGGAACTACAGGCATAGGTCACTATGCTCAGTCACTTAGCGTACCACTGGAGTTTTACATTTTATCAAATCTATAAAGTTCATTCTAAGGTCTGACCTTTTTTTTTAAATATACATTGGTGTTTTGCCTGCTTATATGTCTGGGTGAGAGTTTTGGATCCCCTGGAACTTGTGAGTTGCCATGTGGGTGCTGGGAATTGAACCTAGTTTTGCCTGCTTATATGTCTGGATGAGAGTTTTGGATCCCCTGGAACAGGAGTTGCAGACAGTTGTGCGTTGCTATGTGGGTGCTGGGAATTGAACCTAGGTCCTCTAGAGGAACAGCCAGTGCCCTTAATCACTGAGCCATCTCACCAGCCCCAGGTCTGACCTTTCTATTTTAGTTATTGTCCCTATTTTAGTGAAGGGTGTCCTTGAGTGCTCCCTTCCTCAACTAAGGATTATGAGAGGTATGGAGGCCAACGGCAGGTCTAGCCTTACCTATAGGTGGCCAGGTTGGAGGTAGCATCAGAGGATGCTGATAAAAGGTTAGCAGCCCCCTTCCCGCCAGATTTCTGAAAGCTACATCTAAACTCCCCTCCCCCTATCACCCAGCCTGCCTGGGAACTGGGCAAGGGGCCAGAGCCAGCCGCTTGGTATTCTTGGGCGCGGGGGCTGCAGGCAGAGCACAAAGGCTAGGAGGGCTGAGTTGGGGCCTAGTAAACTATAAAGGGAGAAAATGGGCCTCAGAGAGGTGGGGGTGGTCCACTGCTCCCTGCTACTTTAAGACCTAATAATCTAATGCAGGGGTAAGCATGGGGGGGACAGGGATCCATCAGACCAAGTAATTAGGCATCCATCCAAAATGAGTCATTGGCGGGGTGGTGGGAAGTTGAAATGAGGAACCCTTTGCTTCTGGGGAAGAACGGAAGGTGGAATGCACAGGGCTTCAACCAAACCTTTTAGTGTCTCAATGCTAGGCAAGCCTGTGACAGGGGGAGGAGTTGTAGGTAGGTGCGGCAATTGGGAGGGGGACTTGGAGACTGCAAGAAAGTCTGGAGAATGTTGCCATGGCAACTGCCTCCTCAGTCAGGGGAGCTGTTGCCAGGGTTACTGTTGAGGGAAAAAGAAAAAGGTTGTGTATGGAGTGTGTGTGACTTGTCACTCTAGACTCCATGATGGCTCCTAGCTTTCCTCAGTTTCTTCTTCTGTGTCAGAGGTTTTCCTTTTCTCCCTCCTGAACCTTCACATTTTAGGTACATACCATCCTGGCGGGACAAGTGTTCTCGTGTGTGTGTGTTGCTGGGGATGAGGATGAGGTGCAGATAAGAACTGACAGTAAGTGAACCAGACCCCATACACTAAGCTCAGCTTTCTCTCCCTTTATTACCCTGACTACCAGTCATGGCAGAGTACGGGACTCTCCTTCAGGACCTGACCAACAACATCACCCTTGAAGATCTGGAACAGCTCAAGTCAGCCTGCAAGGAGGACATCCCCAGTGAGAAGAGTGAGGAGATCACTACAGGCAGTGCCTGGTTTAGCTTCCTGGAGAGCCACAACAAGCTGGACAAAGGTTGTAGAGGGGGGCTCTGTTCATTCAGCAAATAGAAACAAACTAACACAAGCCTCTTACACAAAGTGAAACTTTATGATGGGGCAGGGTAAATAATACTCTCTTAAGAGACGACAGGGTTGTAGGGTTCATTAGACATGCTTCCTTTATGGCCCTTTTTAGTACAAAATGTTTTTCAATGCTCCTGTGCTATTGCTACATAGATAACAGCACATGAAAATGATTTCAAGTGGTAAAACTTAAAGCCATAGTTCTAATGTTTTCTTACCTACTTTTAGAGGCTGCTGCTTTTTAACAGTAGGAGGCACTGATTAGAGCAGAAAATGCAGCTGGGGCTTGCAGGGAGAAATGTGTGAGGCGGTCTCAAGTGCTGGCAGAGTAACAGGTAAAAAAGCACTTGCCATGCATGCCCACCACGAGCCCAGGGCTGACAGTGAAAGAGGGAACCAACTCCTCAAAGTTGTCCTCTGACCTCCATGTACTTTGCCCACACTCATACACAGTGATAATAGACCATCCCCAAGGCAAGTGGGATTCCTAAGGTAGAACCCAGAGAACCTTAGCTGGACTTAAAAGATTGGATCTGATTACCTGAGAATGTAAATCTTGAGTTAGATGGGTCTGAAAGTGAAGTCAGAGTCCTTTGTATGAACTCTTCTGGCTCTAGTATGATAGATGGCAGGGAGGGACACTGAAGGAGGACTACGCAAGACTATTGCAGCAATCAGGGCAGGAGGCAGATGATCTGATGGCAAACACCATCTTCACAAACCACCGTGCCTTTGTCAGTGCTTTCTCTAAGTAGCTTTTCTTACTGGACACAGAGCCTCTTTGATTGGCTCTAAATCTCATCCTTCTTTTCCACATGTGGTGTCTCGAATTCTGATACTCATTTGGAAAGAAAGTGGAAAAAGGACAGGATGGGTGTGGGCTAATTTTGAAGGCAGTTTTTCTATTGTCCCTTCCCAAGGATGGACTTGCTATCTAGTCTTTATTTCCCATTTATGCCCTAGAAACTTTCATTGACACCGGTCCTGCCTGGATCAGTCCCCAGAACTGCTTGGCAGCCCCTTCTTTCACTGTTGCCCCTCCAGTAACCAATGTAAGCAGTGTTGGTTCAAGAATACCAGTTTGACAGGGTAGAAGCTGACCTCTGTCGCCAAGTTCTGACTCAAGCTGCCTTCCTCCAGACAACCTTTCCTACATTGAGCACATCTTTGAGATATCCCGTCGTCCTGACCTACTCACTATGGTGGTCGACTACAGAACCCGCGTGCTGAAGATCTCGGAGGAGGATGAGCTGGACACCAAGCTAACCCGTATCCCCAGTGCCAAGAAGTACAAAGGTAACAGGCCATGCCTTGGGCACAGCTACACTGCTGCTTTTCCTCTCTGACTATATTAAGAGTGGAGAATCACCCTGAATTTGGGGAGTGGAGATTGATGCTCAATGGGCCTGCCTGGTTAACTTCTATCCCTGGACACACCCATCTTTGCTTTTCCAGACATTATCCGGCAGCCCTCTGAGGAAGAAATCATCAAATTGGCTCCCCCACCAAAGAAGGCTTG
>LOJH01002390.1:15108-41033 GCA_001685095.1 Ellobius talpinus | reverse complement strand
GTGTGTGTGTGTGTGTGTGTGTGTGTGTGTGTCCTTAAAGGTTGTACTCTATCTCTTCATGAGCTACACACCCAGATTTTCAATCCTGGGCTTAAATTCTAAGAACATAGAATTCTACAGATCAACCTGGTCGTGCAGGGAGAAGAGGAAGGTCACTTGGGAGAAGCAGTTTCTTAAAGGTGTCTGTCTCGGGGTCAGAAAAGTTCATACCTGTCTACTCCATCTTCCCAGCAGGAGAGAAGTACTTTCTGGGGTGACAAACGGTGGAAGAAACTAGCAAGGCTCTTTAGGAGAGGCTTTGGGAACAAGTATCCCCATTAATTCATTGCAATCATTGCCAGAGGCTGGACCCCAGAGGTTCAGGTCATCATCGTCTTGACAGAAAATGATAAGGAACTTGTTTCTTCCCAGACCTGACACCTGAGATATACTCCAAACTCCCAAGTTTCCCATCCTCTGATCTGGAAAACAGGTTTCTTGGATGAATGACAAGATTGCCAATCCCAGCAACATTCCTCCCTATTTGTCTTATCCAATTCAGTCAGACCCACTTCTTTTAAAAGAGTTGCTCAGCAAATTGATTTCCTAAATAATGATTTGGTAAGAATTTTTCCTTCCTTCCCTTGAAAAGAATGATGTAATAACAGGAAAGAGAGACTGGACACCTGTTTAAATTCCATGCACGCTTATAAGCCGGGAGGGTCAGAGACAAGGCTGGGTGATGGGAGCATGTGCCACCTCCATGGAAGTGGCACAATTAATTTCGATTGAAATAAACAGTTACCATTCACAGTGAAACTTTCAAAGGCTTGTCCTCTGATTGAAAAGCATTATCCCCTGCTCTTGTTTCGAGCTGAACTCAGAGCACATTGGCTTATTTAGGAGTGATGTGCCTTTGATATTTGAGTCTGGCGTTCACTTTAACTTTAACCAGACATGCCGGGAGGAGGAAGTCGGGCTGGTGATGTGCTAATTCTCCTCTGTGCCCCCCCACCCCCAGGAAATGTAAGAAACCTGCAACTTATTGTATGTTAAGAGCTGAAACTTGAGATAGCCACATCTGGTTTGTTGGTTGGTGCCCCTCCCCTTAAAAAAAAATAAAACAGCAACCTCAAATTCTTAGGCAAAATAGTTTGATTATAATGGTTAATTTATCAGGGATAAAAGGTTGGAGGCTAAACTGCCCCAAAGAGAAAAGTTTTCCAAGATGGGTTAAAAGCCTAAGTTACTAAGTTAGTAAAGTGATTAAAAAACATTATGGAATTTCTCAGCAACATTGTGTGCCAAGGTAAAGCTTTTAAAATGCGATCACGTTGTTCAGTTGGAAGGTTGTGGGCTCTAACTGCTGCAGGGCTGGCGGCCTGCTACCAGTTTGGGGCCTCCTGGTCCTGAGAAAGAAGATGGAGTGGATTGAACTGAAGCAGGGAAAAAAAAATCACTGAAATAAAGTAACAATATGATACTTGTGCACCCTGTAGTTATTAGAATATCAAAACATATTTTGTGACTACATTGGCATGAAGATATATACATTAATATTATAAATGAACCAACTCAGGGATCAATGCTAAGATCCAAACTCACTGTTTACACAGGGAGTAAGCAGATAAAAACAATCCACAATGAACAAGATGTTAACCTTTGAATCAAAGACTGATAAGCTGTGTGTTGAAACCTGTTGAACTCTTTGTAACACATTCCTGGGATTCTAGGGAACACAGGAGGAAGGGGGTACACGTGGTATGAACCATCATGGGTGGGAGGCTAGTCTTGCCTCTTGCCACCATATTCAGAAGTACAGGGTATGACCACACCTCTTTCTTCCTCATTAACATCTATCAGATGGGGACATTATCTTTCTGAGTGGCAATGAAGGAGTTACTCTTACTCTTGAATGAACATGAGATTGGGTTTACCTAGTCTACAGATGAACCTTTAAAATTTTTAGTCTATTGCTTTGCATTTCCTTTGATGTGTCAACTTGGTGTGCCCTAGAACTGGCATGTAAAACCCACAACTCCATAGTATTTCTGTGGAGAACGAACATAAAACCAACAACAATGACCAATGTGAAGTCGCATGATGGCTCACCAATATCGATGGATGAAACAGCCATTAGATAGTCTCAGAATAGTCTCCTAATGGCTTCCAGCCAAGGCTGCCTGAGATGAGGCAATGAGTGAGGGAGAGGAGGAGTCCTGCACCTAGCTTTGGGATGCCATAGAGACCAGCATGCCTCATGTTCCTAGAGGAAAGAGGGCTCCTACTCCTTGAAGCAGGAAAGACATACAAAGGGCTCAGGGTGAGTGACCTGGAACGCACTGCAGAGAACGAGCAGCCTGTGTGAGGTCTTACTATTAGCTGAGCCGATTCTGTACGCTCTGCTCTCTCTCGAGTGAACATGCCTTGCCCTTATAGGGAAAAAAGAGAAATAAAGCTAATTTTGACTCCTTTTCCTACCACCACAAGCGAGTTCTGTAAATGGCAGGCCAAGTTAGAGGAGCACACTGGTAAGGATGTGGGCTATGAGATCAGATAGGGTTGGTACAATTTGGTCTCTGCCATCTGCCAGGAAGTGTCCTTAGATGAGGCAGATGTGGTCTCCAGCTTCAGGGACACTGGAAGCATGCAAGTGCCTCCAGGAAGCGCTGTGGGGCTTGCTGGTAGGAAACAAGCTCTTTCCCAGACATCTCCGCTTCACCTCCCTACTGCTCTCTCCCCTATCCGCTTCCCTCACTCCTTAAGTCTCTTCCCCCGCCTCTTCTTTCTTCCCTTTGTTCATGCTATACCCACCCTCTACTCTCTCGCCCCTGCCACCACACCATAGTCTTGCCTGCTCTGTTTTTTTTCACTCGCCTTTGAGGTGTCCTTTGACTTTAATAATTAAACTCAAGAGTCTGGAAAACATATTCCACCTTGTCTTACAAAATAGACAAGTAATTTCCAGGCAGCTTTCTCTTTTCAGCTCTTACTAAGCTCTCCATATCTATAGCCTCTTATTTCATCCACTTCTCCCCTCCCCCTGTAGTCAAGCAACTTGGCCTCAAGTCAATGAAATGATGATGATGTGAGTGTGTGTGTGTGTGTGTGTGTGTGTGTGTGTGTATGTGTGTGTTAGCGCTCCGGATAAAGAGACTAGCAGACTGAAAAGGACCCAGTGGCAATTGGAACGAATGGCCTTACATTTTTCGCCCTTCTGAAAATGATTTTTCATTTAAGAGATGCTTTTGACTTTGGTCCAGACCCAAACAAAGTGAGGCTCAACTTTCCCGAGAATCATAATGCACTGGAAGCCTGGGATTTATCAGAAAAAAAATCTTTCATGATGAGATTTCCAGTTCACATTTCCAGGTGTGGGAAGTATTTTCCCAGAAGTTTAATGAGAGCGCCAACAAGGGAGGTGCTTGCCTGATTCCAACAGGTAAATAGATCTGTGGTCTCCCACCACACGTGGGTTCCATGGCGTCTGCTGTTGCTAGTGATGTGGGATTAGGTAGATGTTGAAATGAACTCAGCATGCACAGGTCGTAGAGAGGGAAAAAACATGACTCACATGGATGAGTCTTAGCAAGTGAACTTGGCTAAAGGATTGTGTGTCTCCTGGGAATGACAGAACTTGGAAAGGAAGCCGTTCCCAAAGAAGAGAGGGCAAAACCACTCATGAAAACTCTTGCAGTGGTTTAGGAGTGCATGAGAGAACGGTGAGCAAGAGGTGTGAACCAAATGAAACTCGAGGAGAGAAGTCATTCTTGTTTGTCATCTTTAAGCTCAATCGATGTCCTGAGTGTGCCATCAGTGCATTTCATCTTCTCAAAATACCCGGAAAGAAGGTGTTTGCTTTAAGCGCCTCAAATTCTACCCATTCTGCAGATGAGGACATTAAGGCAGAGAGTCTCAACTTGGTTGAGTTATGTATCATATTGGTATATAACTACCCATACCAATGACCTTGGTGTGTTTTGTTTTTACATAAGACCTTCCAGAAAACAAATGCAATCATTCTGTTGGAGGTTGCTGCAGATGACAGGAAACCAGCCAAGCAGTGAACAACATGCCCACAGTGAGGTGCCCACCAGAAGCCTTCTGCTTGTCCTGTCCCTGCCCATCACTCCCTTCTCTTTTCCATGCCCAGCATTACAACTGTCACAGCAAAATCCCTCAAGGTGACTTGATATAAACATGGCATTCCCATCTATCACTTCTTAAATGGAAGCAAGCTGCAGGAAATTATTAAATATTATGGTATCACATATGTTTTGTCTAATTTAGAATCCACTGGAGACCAAAATAGCTGTTTACAAAAGTACTTTCTGGGTGCCAGGGATTTCCAGTGAGATTCCCTGCACACAGGAAAATGCAATAAGCATATTTTCTACTTGCATGCCAAACTTGGAGTGTCTACCTTATTAAAGCCTCTGGTTCCCTTGTTTATATGAATGCCAGGTGTTTATAAAATATCATAGTTCATAAATAGTGTCTTCCTTTAAATACTTTTCTGTTTCGCCTATATCTTCAACATGGTACCAGGGAGTAAAGTGTGAGTGTTATGAAATATCAAGGCATATCCCTCTGAGAGTAGTGCAAACTACCTAAAGCTGAAGAAGTGCACTTGACTTAGGAACTTCCAGGGAGGAGGCAAATCCCCCTGAGAGCCCTCACTGGGTTAAATCAAATGGACCCAAATGGAAGTGAAGTTTAACTGCTTCTCCAGGGCCAAGCCCCCTGGGTCTGAAATGCCACAAGGAGATATGGAGAATCCACAACAAAGGAGTCGAGATGGGCTGTGGTGTGGTCTTCCCACCTGAAACATGTTCCACCGTGCCTTGCCCACCCCCACTCATGCACCAGGACCCCAAAGGAAATTATAAGAATAAAATAATTTCAGTTTGTTGTCTTACTAGCCTTGAAAGAAAGTCTTCTTCTGTTGGCCAAGGCACAGAAAAAGAAAAACAGGCCATGACTTTGAACATCAGTTTAGTTCAGCAGTTCCTGACACGTGGTCCCTGGACCAGTAGCGTGGACATCATCTGTGATTTCCTGGAAATGCATTTTACCACCATCACCTCAGGCATCCTAAACCAGAGGCTCTGGAGCCAGACTGAGCAGCCTGTGCTGACCATGCCTTAGTGCTTGTAGTGACACTGAAGTCTGAGATCCAGTGGCTTCCTCTCTTGGGTCATGAAATTCTTTGGGCTATTCCTCACTGATCAAATGCACCCAAGTTTTAAGAACTTACTTATGTATGGTACTTTATCTAATCACCCCTGAAACCTTTTGGTACTGGAATTCATATTTTTCATTCCCTCTTTTTACAAATGAAGCAACAGGTACTTTGATTTTTGTATCAGTTATAGAGATTACTGAAATCACTCAGCCAGTCAGTCCTAGAAGATATAAGTCCACACCTATGTGATATTTGTACATTATGATCTCCATTGGCGGACCTATCGGAAGTAATTGCATTATGCTCACAGAAGAAAAATATATGATTCAGTGATGCCACACATAGCACATCATGTGGCAGAGTCCACCCTTGAAGCAAGGCATCAGTTTCCCCAGCAGTGCTCCCCAAATGAGTGAAGCTCCTGATATACATGCTCTCACAGGCTACATGCTGGCCTTGACATAGATGCTCTACCTCAACAATGTCATCTGCTTCTCTTTTCCCAAGCATGATACTATGCCCCCCTCCTGTCAACTTGCTTGTTGTTGCACTGAGTTACAGCAAGAGGGGAATGAAGTCTTAGGATTTCGATCTCAGTAGCTTCCTACTAGATTGGCCCCATTGACTGGTGCTCCTGAGGGCTCAAGTCTTGTGTCACTTGAGAACAAGAGATGTAATGGACTCATTTCTCACTTCCTATGTAGCCTGAGCACAGACTGAGCAAAGAACTAACAGCCCCCATCTCACCAGTGCTTCATCCCATCCGTGGTACCCAGAACTAACAGCCTACATCTCACCAGTGTTCTATCCCATCCGTGGTACTTAGAACTAAGAGCCCTCATCTCACCCGAGCTTCATTCTATCTGTGGTACCTTATTCCACCGATTTTGGACTCGCTACCTCCTTTCTTCCCCTTCATCTATGTTCTGAGCCTTCTCTGAACTAAGCAGATTTTCTTTCACTTAGACATTGTTATTGTTGTTTTTATTTAAAATGGCCTTCGTATTCACCTCCAGAATTTTCCATCCAGATTAAAATAAGTATGATGTGAAATTATAGTATAACAATTAATGATCGAAACCATGGTATTTAGATGCAGACAGAATTGGATATTAATCCAGGCTTCATCAAAGATCTAATCTACACTCAGATGGTTTAACCTCCTTTAGAGAGGCAGGATCCTCAGAAGCAAGCAGACCCATCTGCTGTACCTCTTGGGGTTCTAACAATTGGGGATGCTACGTGGGGTAAGAGGAGGCTAGAGTCATCATTGTCATATGACTTAGTCTGTCATGTGTTTTTCCCAGAGGTACTTGCTCATACCCTGCAGTAAGAGTCAGGTTAGTTCCGAAGGCTTTTTCTGTGGTGATTAGGAGAGTAAAAGCCACATTGTCTCTCTTGGAATTACTTCATGTGGCTAACAGTACAAAGACATCCACCAGAAATGCATAAACAGATTGCATGTCTGTGTTTCAAACAAAATTATCCACAGCAGCAGATTGGGACTGAATTTGGCTTATAGGTTGTATATGTCAAGTATTGGGTAGACTTTATTTTAATTGACTGACTAGTGTGGAAGCTCTATGTGCCTGCCTTTATGTTGCTTGAATTCTAGACTGAAGGGAGTCAGGGATCATTGCCACTGTGATTATGTGGTTTTTAGTTTTGCCAGATGAATCTCTGGGCCATTTGTTGGAAACCTTGCAGGTAGTGTGGGAAGAATCATTCTAGTCAAGCAAGAAAAAAAAAGCCTTCTTGGCAATTATTTTGGTAGTGACAAAATCAGTTTTAGGAAAGACAATGAAAAATTTGCATCAGCTATTGAAGTGATGGAGATAAGATGACTCCCACAGCAAATTCTACATCAGAGAATGTTAAAACAAACAGAAGGTTATGAAGAAGAAGAAACAAAGCCTGGGACATGCCTTGACTAGTTCTAAATTCTATTAACTAGGATTCAATTGGCTGCCAAAGTTTAAGCACAGTAGTGGAATCAAATATAGGAGTCATATAGGCAGCTTAGTGGGAGTCTGAGGTTAGCAGTTCAGTGGCCATTGTAACAGATGAAGATTTCAAAGACCTTGACTCCTCTGAGCATCTTACTCTGTGGCCTTGAAGCAGCTCTTGACCTCCTAGAGACAAGATGGCTGCTTTGTCTCTAGGCAGATTAGAAAATGGGGAGAAAAACTGTCAGAGTCTGATGTCTAAGGAGTCTGATGCAGGAATGTTTGTATCTCCATTTTGCTAGTTACATGGCTCTTCTTAGCTGCAAGGTAGTCTGGGAATGAGGTTGTGATCAAATTCACACCAAACAAATCTGGGGTTCTTTATGTGGGTGAAAGAAATAGCAGTATCTGCTGTATTCTCCAAAGTATTATCCTTCTGTTGCATGTTGGTTGAGAGTTGAACTCTTACACTTAATTGGCTTAGTTGGGCACCCTAATTTCTGAAGGAGTCATATAATTAAATAATCTAATCCAAGGGTTGGGCATTGATGGACAACATTATTATTTACTGCTGTTCTTATCTCTTTCCCCAGAAACTTTCTTTTTTCTCTTTTGGTATAAATGGATTCAGACAGAGCCACTTGTGACCTTGCCTAGGAAAAAGGCAATACTGGATCCCTAACTCCTTTATCACCATGGTTTTCCTATAGGAACTATATAGAACATGGAAAGGATTTGAATAACTCTATTTGGAGGAATCCTATCTATAGGAACTAGGAGGTGGGTTCTGAAAAGTGAGTAAAAGGGCACCAGAAAGGGTACCTGGGTATAAATGGACTTTCTTTTGGGTCACCAGACCCCAAATAATGACATGGAGACTTATTAATTATCAAAGCTTGGCCTTTAGCTTAGGCTTGTTCCCAACTAGCTCTAATAACTTAAATTAACCAGTTTCTATTAATCTACGTTCTGCCACATGATTCTTTACCCCTACTCAATACGTTATGTCCAGCTCCCTCTCTGTCTCGCTAGCATCTCTACTGTGCCAGATTCTAACCCTGAGTTCCTCTCTCTCCCAGGAAGTCCCACCTTTTCTGTCCTGCCTAGTTATTGGCCATTCAGCTCTTTATTAAACCAATCAGAAGGTACCTTGGCAAAGGCATATCTTCACAGTGTAAAAAAAAAAGAAACTATTATCCCACAACACCTGGGAGAAGGACAGCATAAACAAAAGTCAAGGAAGAGCCTATGCCTTGCAGCATAGTTTGTGTCTACTACTACCAAGGGCAGGGACATCAGGGAAACCTTTGTCAAAGTCCCAGGGGCGAGGTGATTATTAGTCAGTTGCAAGTTTTCCTCCATCAAAGGCAAGTTCTTCTGACATTTTTCTTTCCATGAAATGGAGACTCTCATCCATGGAAAGCCACCTGTTCAGATGCTTCCAGGCTCCATTTTCTTCTGACCCTGTACTTTGCGTTCCCCATCGAGTTGCACCCTTCCAATAGCTGCAAAGGGTGCTTCATCATCCCCATTCCCATGTGAGCAAACTAGAGCTCATGCAGGTTAAGCCATAGCCCAGTTTGCCCAAACAAAAACTTTGTAACCTGTGTCAGTTCTCCAGAAACTGTCATCTTTCCAGGCAAGCCACAGGCCTCCTTTGCCATCATCTTTACTTCACCTGCCTATAGGAGGCAGTAGCCAAGCCTCTTAACACTTAGAATCTCAGGTCCAGAAGAGCTAGAGTGACCACTGGGCCTTGAACATGGTTCTATGGCTTATCCAACTGGTTAATGTTAGATTTTTAGTTAAAATTATTTTTAGTTAAAATAGTCACTCATATTGGAGACTGACAAGCCATAAGCATATTTAGAATAAATATGAGTATCTACTCTTTTCAGTTTCATGAAATCTAAATTCAAATCAAATATGTCTGGTGAAAACTTAACATCTGCATTGAGATGTTCTGTGAGAACACAATACCGCTTGGACTCGGGGATGCAATACATATCATATATTTTTATATTGATCTCATGTCAGAGTGACAGTAGGTTTTGGTTACATTGCCTTAAGTGGCATATATTATTAAAACTATTTCCTTTTATTATTTAAAATATCACTGCTGAGAAATTTAAAATTACTCATGTGGTCTACACAATACTTCTATTGAATAGGACTATGGTAGAGAGTATACCTTCCTTTTCAGATAAGGGGTGTGGCTTTTCTCTCTCTGGGAGAGAGGCTATTTCATAAAGACAGAACCCATTCATATGTGTGTCTCAAACAGCACAGCTTTGGATAAATAAAAGCGGCTTGACTATATGTCCATTTAGTGAACTAAAATTAGTATACTCCACCCAGTGACTATGATCTCCATAACCACGGGCTTTTGGACAGGTTTAAGTGCCAGCCATGCATTCCCTCCTGTGGAATGGACCTCACATTCACTTAGAAAGTAGTTGATTATCCCCTGGAACAACCGTCTGTGGACTACGGCTGAGAGAGAGGGACATCACGGTCTATATAGCCTGAAACTTCTAGGACAGAGGCTACAAATTAGCCTCCCAGACCAAAGGGATTGCTGCCACCCATTAATTTGACTTCCTTTCTGTTACTTAGCTATGATTCATTCATAACTGTATTGCTTCAAATGACTAACCAGTCTAAGTATTAGGAAGTTGCTAAGTGCTGCCCAGCCTTGGTTAAGTAGAACATCTCTGACTTAAGAGTCATTAAAATCAGAAACCTACTGGGTTTCCCCTACGGTCATCTGCCCATAGATGGATAGATCTTAACCTGGCAAAATTCCAGTAACTGGGATGTGCACCCATCATGGGAATCAGACCCCACTTCCGGTGAGCAGCATGTTCCCACAAAGAGAATGCTAGAAAAAAGGAGCAGGCTGACTCAACACAGGGAGCTCCCTCTGGCAATACGTGCCACCAGAAATGTTTCCAAACATGACAAAGCATAGGGAGGTTTCTACAGTATTGGTGTTCCCAGAGCAGATTCTACTGGGCCTCAGTTTATCATACACCTGTGGAGGGGGCAATGAAGGTCTCTCTTTACCAAGTACTTGAGAGGGGGAAAGGTCAGGGGATGATGTCTTATAATGGGCTTTCGATAAGTATTTTAAGTATCTTATCAAAATGTAAAAGAGTATTGGTTAAATAATAGTATTGTTTTTCTTCAGTTCATGTGGTTGTCATTGGTTTTTGAACATGAGACATTCATGTTTAACTCCATATCATATTTCCAGCCCTATATCTAAGCTAATTCCTTCAAAGTATCCCAGCAGCTTGTGAAAGAGCTGGGATTTGAGAAAGGATGTAAATACGGGCCATTCATGACAGATTTTCCAAAATACAAGAGATGCCATAAGATCAAGGCAAGTTCGATTATAAGTATAAATGAAGGCATACCCTATCCTTCGTCCTGAGCTTTTGTGAGATGTTGATCCCGGGTCCAGCCTCTGAGGGCTCTGTGTCAGTGGGTCTGATATTCTGTCAGAGAAAGTGTATTTTTAGCTAGTTCCAAGGCTGCTGGCTCACAGCCCATATTTGGGATAGTTTGTTGTAGGTGACCATGGTGCGAGATCACAGGCACTAGGACTATTGTAACCAGCCCCCTGCCTCCATGGATCTCTCTCATCCAGAAACAATGAAGCCCAGACTTCCCCCATTCCACTCATCCTCCATGAGCATGCTGTCTCTATGATTAATATCCCTGTCTCAGAAGCTCTTATGGCCACACATAAATTCGCTTCAAAATAGGCACAGGCGCGAACATGCAGGAATCTACTTAACACAAAGACTGACAGATTTCAGCATAGCGTTCTTGTACTGCAAATGCCCCTACCCCAGGCCAGATTATGGAGGGCTTAGAAAGGAAAGCTTGGGTATATTTCACATCTGTGAGGGAGGAGAGGAAGGCTCTGGCACCGCGCCTCTCGTCACGATGCTTTGCTGGTCTTTTGGGAGCTGCAGATCCCTGAAAGTGGCCATTTAGGCTCTTTCCACAGACTGAGCCACTCCATCATGATGGGGAGCTGTCTCGGAGCAGCATTGGGGGGTGGGCGTGGAGGAATCAGAGCATATGCTTGGCTTTCAGTCTGAAAACAGGTAAAATGTTAGCTTAAGTCAACAGTACAAAGACCCAAGGAACCAAGGCACTAAGAAGTCAGCAGAACCATGACTAGAAGAGGACGTTTGTAACCAATAACAGCCACCTAAAGGCATAGTGGTCATGGCTACTAGGGTTTCCAGGTTCTGGCTCTGTCAATCTGACTAAGTAATAATGAGCACGTCTGAGTTCCATCAATCTCTGGGTTGGTGTTGCATCCTATTAACCTAGTAGGGTATTATTAGCCTGATCCAACAGGGAAAAATTAGCTCAGGGGACCCCTTTCAGGATGGGGTATTATCACGATAGCAATGGAATATTTTCTTGCTGTGAGATGGCACAATGTCAGTTTGTTTCCTTCACCAAATCCATCCTGATAAATACGGGTGTCTTGATTCTGGCAATGGTGTAAGGGTAGTTTAAAGTCTTATTCCCCTCTCCTCTTGTCCCCTGCTAGATTCCTATTTCGAACACCCCTATCTGCCTCACCATGAGAGGCCCTCGGTCGGGTTGACAACAGTCTCTGCATAATGTTTTTGTCTTAGCCCAAGAGAGCTTTGTGGTATGTTTAAGGCTCTCCCCAGCTCCCAGATTCAAGGATCACAACCAGATCAAAATATGTCTGCTACCTCAAAAGAGGAGAGCTTCCCATGCTTCCTGGAATCCCTGTATAAATGAGTTTGCATCTTCCTGAAGTGGAAAAGTACGATGGTGAGAAGGGGCATGCCAGTTAGGGTCACACTGGTGTCAACCCCTAGGAAAATGCTCGAGGTCAGTATTTTTCCCAGAACAGAACTCATTGAGCTGCGCCACCCAGAAAGGTCCCCTAACTCTCTTGCCCCAGATCCGTGAGGGCCTGAAACTGAGACAGAAAAAGCTCCCACTATCCTTGAACAGGGCCAACTACATATTCACTACCGCTGACCTCAGCTTGTGTATGTCTCTTCCTTCTAGAACCCTGGTGCTGACTGTCAATAAATCCTCATCAACTCTGCTGTAGCTTTCCCCTTGAGCTTCTTTGCTTCTGAAGTTTCTCCTTCTGTTCCAGCTTGCAGCCTGCTGCATAATAACCATTTACTAATGCTGTGCTGAAGAAGACACTCCTGTGCTCGCTCTAGAGCCTTTTAGAGTTCTCTGTTGTCTACAGAGAAAACACAGGTCTTTGTAGTCCTTAAGATCCCTGCAAAGCTCACGCTCATTCCTCTACTTCTCTCTCCCCCAAATCCTCTATTTTCTTCTGTTTTGTCAGTGTAGAGAGCTTCAGTTGTCCCATGAGCCCCTGTACCTCAGGACATTAACTCATTTTGCTTCCTGCCACCAGGAATGGCTCTGTTGGACCTCCTTTCAATCTTCAGTTCCAAGTTCAGAATTGCCCCTTTCTAGAGTGTTCTCGCCATTCTAGAGCCTTTCTAGGTCACACACCGGAACCAGTTTCTCCTGGGGATTGTCAGCATGTCTGTTTTGTTTAGTTATATGCATATCCAGTATCTGCAGTGGACTTGGAGTCCTGAAGAAAGAACCCTGAGCAGGCTGTATAATTTTGATAGCATATAGATTATATTCTCTTTATATACTTAAAATTTTGTTATGTTCAAATAAAACTGTGGCCAAGCAGGCAACAGTTACTGATCATGGGGCTTTTCCCAAGGGCTGCGTTAGGATTCCTGCATTGGACTGACCCAGTTCCACTTGGGCTGACCCCTGCCTCCACCCCCGCCCCCACCCCCACAGTCTTTGTGCATTGGAACTGCAGCCTCGGCAGCAGCAGCATCCCCACCACCTGTCCCCTCTCCTGTCACCACCTTCGAGCTGCCTTGTGCACTGTTGCGGCTGTGTGTCGGGCCACTGTGGCACAGAGTCGCTAGCATTTTTCCAATGGCCTACTGGCAGCACAGCAGCAAGGTGGCACATCAGGGGCACAACCAGTGGCTGCCGACAGCACAGCGGCTAGCGAGGACGGCCACCTTGGCAACTTCTGGTTGACTGCATCCCCCCCATCACTGCCCTTCCCTCGTAAACTCCTATGTGGGTTTACTTGTCCCGGCTGCAGGGAAACAACACTACAGGGGGCAGCTTTCCAACCCAGGCAGCAACACTAACCATCAGGTTGTCTCTGTTCTATGCCCCCTTCCATGTCCCCTTCCTTATGAGTGGGTTCAGAACCTTTGGACAGGGTCCATGTTGTTTTCAGTTCTTTCTGAAGTAAGTAGTGCTGAGAGAGGGCGGATCTGAGAACTCTGAGGTGTTATTCTCCTGGGACAGTCTGCTTGGCTCTCCTTAAACTCAAAACTCAGCTCAGAGTTCAGCCATTGGTGATGTTCTGAGCCAAAGGCTCAGACTAAACTATGAGAACCCATATGTACCAAGTTAACTGTCAACACTGGGGAGGAGCAGCAGAGAAGCGTTTCCCTTCAATATGAAAGCATTAGGTTTCAAACAAAGAAAGGAGTACCTGGAGACATTCCCATAAGTGGGAGATTTAAAACACTTGTTAGTCCAAAAATAGAATCATCTAGAAAATGGTTTTGATTTTTTTTTTGTGGTTGTTGCTTTGACAAGATCACCAACAACAATAAAGGCAAAGTAGAAAGAATTCTATTTTGACTGAGGTCTGGCTAAAATTTGACGTTTGATACTTGTTGACAACCCCTCAGTTGCATTTTAGTCCTTGGAGAACTGTTATCTAGCCCATGATGAATCTCTGTCTTTGGAGGACTAACGTCTACTAATACCAACTACATAATGCCTCTTTGTCCCTGGAGGGCTAGCATCTACTAATCTAATATCTACTACATGAATGTATGCTTGAAGTGATGCTCACACTTGAAATTGCCAGGAAATTATAGAGATATATGGTTTATGCTGGGCAAATGAACAAAGTAATAGCTGTTCACTGTCAATGTGAACATTGAACTTCCTTTCACATGTTAAGGCTTAACTCCCTTCATGGCTCTTGTCTCTCTGTGAGTTACTGTATATATCGCCATATCTGGATCACGTCTAACACACCCCAGCTCCTAATTTGGGGGAGTGAGCCCCTTTCTTTCAGCACTTCCCCTATTCCCAAACTCCTCCTGTGCTGTGCTTTCCTAAAGCACCTAAGGACCATTGCCACTGCATTGACAATGGCTCGAGGGGACACAGCTGTGTTTGATAGCTGGTGGATAAATGAACTGAACAAAGCTACTTAGGGAAAGTCTTACTTAGGGACCAGGAAAAACAAGTCAAAGATCATCATTGTTTCATTTTTTTTCTGGAAACAAAATGACATAGAGGCTCTGTGTCACACAATGCTCTTTAAAGCTTTTCCAGGGAGATCTGATTCTGTTGCCCTGGGTCAGAATTCAGTTTTTAATCTTAGGAAGTATGTCTAGTCCTCTGTACCAGGGCTAGCAGCCGGAAAGGCAACTCATTTCATGCACGACACCCTTTCCAGGTGAATGACCGCATGAATCCTTGCTGCAGAGCAAGGGCCATAGTTAAAAAGCAAATAAAGCTGAGTAGTCAATTCTGCATGTCTGGGTCCATTGTCTGCTTGGTGCCAATGGCTTGGTGGTTTTACAACTTGAGTTGTCTTTTATTCTCCCAATTCAGCATCAGGTGAAGACAGAGCATAGCCTGAAAGTGTACTTAAAGTGTCTCCCAGTTTCTGAGCTTACTCAGACCCGGTAGAAAGTGGCATCCTTGATAATTATTACCCTGAGAGAATTCACCCTGAGCTAGCAACTGTAAACAGTTAGTTATTTGTGTGTGAAGCCTCTTGTAAGGGGAGCATGGAAACTCTCAGGACTTTCATGGGGCATGAAAGGAAGGCTAGGGAGATCTGGGCAGCTCCTGGCCCCCTGGGCAATCTCTGTGTTCACTTTGCTATTCATATTTTGTATAAGCAGATTGTTCAACATTGTCTTCCCTACCTCTTCTGCTACCTTGAATTCCTCTTAATTCACTTATAAAGAAAAATTAGTACCAACTGCAACCTGTAAAAATAGTTCACATCTTTGTTTAATTATAGATTCTATATAAGCTATTTTTCATATTACTGGAGGTATAAAAGTGAGGAATAAAAAGATTATTGTCTTGTTAAAATGGCAACTAGAAACAAACTTTAAAGGCACATTTGTATCCCAGCAAAGACTGGGTTCAACCTTCCCCTGTTTACAAAGCTTCCTGCTAAAAGTACCCCAAGAAAAGACATAAGCAGATGAAACAGACTTTAGTATTTTTCTTTCTGACTTCTCCCCCTTCTGGAAACCAATAGCCTTTGTGCTATTTTTTTAACTGACCTCATTTTTTTAAGTTTATTTTTTGAAAGTGGAAATGTCTTTACATATGTTCGAAAGTATATGTCTGTCAAACCTCTGGAAGATGTTTCAGATGGAAGAAACCTACAATGCATATCTTACCAAATTGTTCGGGGGATTTTCCGCCTTTATGCATTTGGGCATTTTTCCCTCTTAAACATCAAAACCTAATAATCATGGCAGAAGGTTAAATATTTTCCATACTTTGTTTCTGAAATTTGTTCCTTGCAAAGAGCAAGCATATGGGGAAAGAAATTTCCACCCCCAACCTATTACCGTTGATGATGACCTGGGGTTAGCATGTCAGACATTGGAACGGGACAATGAGAGGGTCACATAGCTCACCCCAGTCCACTTACAGTGGATCCTCATGTGCCACTTTGACAATTTTCATAGCTACTTGACAAAGAAGATACGGTATATTAAAATATGTATCTATTCGAACAACTTTATCTTAAAAACTCCATTATTTTGTGCTGGGGTGAGAGAGCACATGTGCATGCCAGAGGACAACTCTCTGGGAGCCAGGTCTCTCTTTTCTCTGTCTCTGTGCTTGCATACTCTAGGTTAGCTATTTCAGAGCCACCATCTATTCCTCCTGTCTCTATCTCCCACATCCTTATAGGATAACTGAGATTACATATGCCTGCCACTGCCTGCATCTTTTTACTTGGGTTCTAGGGACCAAACTCAGGCCTTCAGACTTGTACGGCCAGTGTTTTCACCTCCTGAGCCATCACCCTGGCCTGAATCTGGGTGACTCGAAAAGTTATCTGGCATCTCATGTCCAGACACTGCACAGGGAATGGCAAGGGGGAGGGCTGGGTGTCAATCACATTTCTACTGCTGGCATCCACTCCCTGAAGCATCTCTGCACAGATGAAGCAAATCAAAGGACAAAGGGGAAATTGCAAAATGAAGAATATGATACAAAGAATGAGAAGAGCTTTGAAAAATGAACACATGGACATATCAAGATGACGTTAGGTTTATTTGCCCTAATACCTGCCTGCTTTCGTGGGATTCCCTTGTTGAAAACACCGTGATCGCAGCCATCATTGGTGCCTGCATCGTTCCGCGGAACTTTAACCAAGAAACAGAATTCATATACATACTAAGCACATTCAAGAGAACACCTTGAAATCCCCACCCACTTGGGGGCTAGGAGTCAGTGTAGTGCTAACTTAACTCAATTGTTCTCTTTTTGAAAGTCTTAACATCTAACAACATCTGTGAAAGTTCCAGCCTCATCTCATTCCTAGCCTTTATTCTATCAGATTGTAATGGAATTAAAAGCTGACCAGAAGAACAAGGCCTATTTTGTATGTAAGACTCTGACCTCCAGTTGCCCAGGGCAGTGGAACTAGTCATGGGTGACATGACCATCTGTTTATTCATCGAATGTAGGACCTGGAGGGTAGTATGCAGGAGAGCTTTTCATCCTTCTAGGACTTAAAAGTACTTACGTAAGGCAAGATGTGAGCACAAGTCCTGTGTGCCAATGCATGGCATGTGTGTGTGTGCACATGTAAATGCATACATGTGCACGTGAGTGTGTGCATGTGAATGTGTGCATGTACTTGTGCATGCCTGTGTGATGGATAAAGGCTTGAATCAAGTGACGAGTTTCCAATTCAGAGGACGACCTAAGTTTTGTCTTGTGCTTCCTCTTCCATCCACACAGTAAGAGAATGTTCATAGCTCATTTCCGAGAGCCTTCCATTAGAGGTATACACAGCCCAGAGGATGTACCTACTCACCAAGTCTAGAGTGAGCCTTTGCTGGCCAGGGAAAGCATATGCCCCAGGCGTCTTGTCCCATAGTCTGTCGATACTTAAGTTCCACTCTTAAAAAGATTTGGGGAGACACACAATGGCCCTCCAGATTCTACAGTCTGGGATTGATTAAATAATTATAAATTTCCAGTGCAAATCTACTATTTATGTCCTAAAACATGCCAGTGCGTGTTTTCTGTGGCCACACTGGTCATTTGCAAAGCTGCTCTCATTACTGCCGCTGAGAACGTAGAGGTCTTCATTCCAAGGATAGACTGCTGCCTAGCCACTGGCTGCTTGTGCCAATCACTGCAGAGCGTCACAATAAATCCTTTCTATATTTACTCTGCCCACCACTCCAACGCAGAAATTGCCTTTGGTGGCTTCCATTTTCCACTTTGAATTCTGGGTAATTACATGTTTTAACTAAAAAGACTGAGGCCTGTCACATGCGTGTACCCCACAGTGACTGCTGTCGGCCAGGGAAGGGAGGAAATGGGTGTGGGAGAGTTGAACTTTTAGTCCACACAAAGCAAGAGCAGAGGTGATCTCTTTAATCTGTTTGGTTTAAAGTGTTTAAAACTTTCCACTTCCTCTACAGCTAGAGCCAAAATTAAAGTTGTCAAAGTCAGCCAGTAATATTTCACAGTAATATGCTATTGCAGACGAATGTGGGAGAGGGCATGGCAAAGGTGGGGTGCACCGTGAGATTGAGTTCAAGGAACTTAAGGAGATATTTTGGCCCCAAACTATCATTTAAAGTGTATAATATCATCCATGTTGGAAAATCATGGAAATTCCCAAATGGGAAATTTTTTCCTACTTTTTGTGTGAAAAAAAATCTTCCCAACAATAGTATCCATCTACAAAATGACTTAGTATTCATACTGACATAAGAAGACTGTTCCAGAAATTATAATACAGAGAACATCAGCAGTGAAGTATAAGCTGTGTTACAGAAATAGCAAGTCATATCCTCTTCCATTTTTCATAGCTCCATGCAAAAGGCCTCAGGAAAGCCTGAGTCCATGTGGCTTATATATGTTTTCATTTTTGAAAAATGATCAAAGTCTCTCATCTATTGGGAGGAATACAATGAAAGGAGATAACAAGGATTAGTGGAAATAAACTTTAGAGTGGCGGCAGGGCGCGGGGATCACCCAGCTAAGCCTGCCAGGCACTGCGTTGACACCACTCTTTCATCTGTGTTTACATTTACTGCCGTGCTCTGGGCTTGTATTAGTCCGTAGATGAAATGTAAATCTTGAAAGAGTGACTTTACACAGGGGTACAATCAGCAGAGGGCTGTGTATGACCATTGCTACCTTTAAAGGAGTCGCTAAAGGTGCTCAGGGGGTCAGAGCACTTGCTGTACTGGCATGAGGGCCTTCTCCGAAATTCCTTGCACCCACATAAAAAAGTTGTGTGTGGCTGTGTGATTCTAGGATTAGAATCCATGCACTGTGGTGAGGAAAGCCAGGAGGAGCATGCTGGCTGCCAGCCTCGCTCTGGATTCAGGGAGAGAACCTGTCTCAAGGGAGTAAGACACGGAGAGCTAGAGAGGGAGACTTGAAGCTTTCCCGTGGCCTCCACATGTATGGACATGTGCACACAGAGACACACAATCACTAAAATGTTCCCATTATTTCAGAAAACTTGTTACCCATCGCATTTTTTAAGAAAATAGGTTTTAGAAGAATTAATATTACAGATACTTAAAATTGACATCATTTCCCTAGATTTAAAGGTCCTATGTTCTATATTCTCAAAAACACAGTAAGTTATTGTTACTTTGTTTTTAAGACTGTAGAAATAACCTCCTTCTGTATAATTCCTGGCAATAGTATATTCACCCCAATACTATTCAGAGAAGATTTTGATAATTTTGAAAATGAAGTCAATAATTCTTTTAACAAATCCATAATATTAACATATTATGAACATAAGCAACATATTCTAAACATAACAACATAAAGCTGTGCCACTGCACCAGTGGTGCAAATCCAAGTCGGAGGAAAGCTAAGAGCAGGGAATGGGCTAATAATAATGGCAGGCTATTGGAGAGAGTGCTGCTGGGGAAGATGGTTAGCGACAGGAGAGGTTACTCAGTGGTTAAGATGATCACTTGCAAAGGACTTGGGTTCAGTTCTCAGTGCGCACATGGTGCCTCACCACTACCTGTAACTCCAGTTCCAGGCGATCTGATGCCCTCTTCCGGCCTCCTCAGGTGCCAGGCTTGCCATGTGCACACACTATGCAGACAAACACCCATGCCCCTGAAACGAATTTAAGCAGAGGAAAAAAGAAAATAGGTTGGATTCAGTTGTACATGCATCTCACGCCGACTCTCAGGAGGCTGAGACAGGAGGATTTTGAGTCCAAGGTTAGCCTGGGGTACCCAGAAAAGCCCTACCTCCAAAAATGGGGGGAGAAGTTGGGGAGAGCAGTAAAGGATGAAGAGAAGAGGGTAAGGCAAGGAGGAAGGATAGTGCGGTGGGCAAGAACAGCCTTTCATTAGGCACAGTAATCACACAGTTTAATTTCTATAGGAAACATGGCAGACAAGAATTCTTCAAAGAGAGTAAATCATTCAAATTTAGAATTATTGGATGTCTGTGAGAAGAGCCTTTGTGTTGGTGTTTTTGACTAACAGTGTTTAAGCCTGTTTTTGCGTTAAGAGTTTTTAATGTGTCCTTGGAAAGGAGTGGCATCCATGACTGCCACTAGGGGGCCTTCCTGTTGATCCATTCTGAAAAATGACAGTGTAATTAACTAATAATAAACTGCACAGCTGAACCCCAATGTTTTCCATCACAAACATGGAAATAAGTGGTTAGGGGCTGACCAAACTAGGTCACATATTGAACATTCACTCAACAATACGAAATCGTTAATTGGTCTCTCTTTTTTATTTGCTGGATTTTTAATTTGCATTTATTCATTTTGTGAATACTATACTTCACGGGAATAGTCTTTAGCTCAGATATTGTTTTATTTACATTTTAGAGCAGTCTTATCTTGCTTTATTGATTTTCCCTAGAGACAGAAATAAGAACTCTCATTGAATTCAGCAGTGCCTTGGATGTGCTTGGAAGAGTCCCAGTACTTCTCGTAGCAATGCATTGCAGAGCTCTGACAACTGTCTGAGCCGTGCCTGCATTTCCCCACAAGTATAGAGATGAGTTTAGAAGAGAAACAATATTGATTCATATGTTTGAAACGGGCGATCTCTGATGGCAGCTGCAAACTTTTGCTGAGCTTCTGCTTGCCACGGCAGTCCCAGGAGACAGGAACGATAGAGCTGACAGGGGCTCAGTATGCTAGGTGCTGGATGCGGCCTGCTGGGTGGTTCTGAGGAGTCCTGGTCTGGGCAGAGTACTGAACTCTGCAGGGAGGAGGCCACCTACAGTCCAGTAGGTGGGGTCAGGTTTAGCAGCCAGGAGCCAGGAATGAGATCTTGTCTTCTTTGGTCCTTGTTTAAAGCATGACCTTTGGAACCCCTGGATGGGGGCACTCTCTGAAGGGAATGTTAACCTCGGAGCTGTGCAGTTTATTCTCCCTTCTTCCTTTCTCCTTGCTTCCTCAAAAGTCAGCGAGATGACAGACTTTCAAATGTCTTATAAAATGACATTCAGAAATTATTTCTCACTGAAAAAATGACGCTTTGTTCTGTGAATTTTGGCCCAGTAGGTTGAGGATGGAGGCTTTCAAATAGCAATTTATTAGCGTGAAAAATATTCTACTGCATTAAATTTTAAATGTTTTTGCAAAATAGCATCAGCCTGGGTAATATGTGCATGCATTTACACAAGAGAATTTAGCAAAGCTCTAGTCCAACATGGGTACCCCTGCGTGCATTGTGAGCTCCAGTCTAACAAGGGTTCCCCCCTCCACCGCATGCATTGTGAGCTCCAGTCTAACATGGGTTCCCCACTTCTGCCACATGCATTGTGAGCTCCAGTCTAACATGGGTTCCCCCTTCTGCCACATGGCATTGCGAGCTCCAGTCTAACATGGGTTCCCCCCCCCCGCTATGTGCATTGTGAGCTCCAGTCTAACATGGGTTCCCCTCTCCACCCCTTACATTGTGAGCTTCAGTATAACATGGGTAACCCTGAGTGCATTGTGAGCTCCAGTCTAACATGGGTACACCCCCAACCCCCCACATGTATTGTGAGCTTCAGTCTAACATGGAGGTTCCCACCCCACACATGTATTGTGAGCTCCAGTCTAACATGGGCACACACACACACACACACACACACACACACCGCATGTATTGTGAGTGCTTTCATTTCTTTCCCTTTCTGCTTTCTACGCTTTCTGATTTTCTTCAGAAAATGGCATTTCATTAAAATAAAACTAACTTTAGAGAACTGAAGAGAAAAAGAATGTCACTAGGGTAGGGAAAATTTTCAACCAAGATAAAAATTTCTCTATATAAATGTCTTGTTGTACATTAATATGGAGATTTAAATTTCCAGGTAATTTTCAAATCCCCACCAAACCATTAGCACCACGTTTAAAGGAGTTTAATTGCGTTTTCTCATGGAATCCAATATCTCTTTTAACGCATCTGTTCTTCACAAAGGGGGAGTTTGTGATGTCAATGAAAGTGACTTTCAGTGTAAAGAACCATCTATAGACCTCTGTCTCCAAAGGTGTTAACTAAGATTTGACTTTAAAATAGGCAGTGCTTCCAGAGGCCTGGGCTTCTGCCTTTGCCCATTGTTGGGTGGATCCTGGAGCCTACACATCCTTCCAACACAGCTGTCAGAGAAACAGATTTTAGAAGCACTGCCCACATGTCCTCTCCCACAGAGCGCTCATCTCCTTCAGAGTGTTTTATGTTTCCTTGTTGCTCCCATGTTTTGATTTATCTGTTTATTTTCTTTACTGATTTCCTAATCCATTACGTAGATAATTCTAGAAACAAACAGTGCAGGGCTTTCTCCCAACCCTCCCCTTTTCTCTCTAATTGTAAGGGTTATATAAGGCCATTTTCTTCTCTTTTTCCAATTTGACAATTTTATTTGATGATGTATGGTTGTTTGCCTAGATGTAGGTAGATGTACAATGTGTGTTCCTGGTACCCTGCATGAGGGCCTTGGATCCTCTAGAACTGGAGTTAGAGGTGGATCTAAGCACTGTGTGGGTTCTAGGGACTGAACATGGGTTCTCTCCAAAAACAGGATGTGCCCTTTTAAACCACTGAGCCTTCTCTCCAATGTTAGACAAATAAATAATGTCCTTTGACCATATCCCACCACCCCCTTTCTTTCTCTTCTAGAGAATGTAACTAGAGCTCCAGTCTATATTACTGAGCGGTTTATTATTATATTACTTCTAGAGAACATAACTAGAGTTCCAGCTTATATTACTGAGCTATTTATTACTATATTATTTCTAGAGAACGTAACTAGAGCTCCAGTCTATATTACTGAGCTGTTTATTACTATATTACTTCTAGAGAACATAACTAGAGTTCCAGTTTTTATTACTGATCTATTTATTACTATACTACTTCTAGAGAATGTAACTAGAGTTCCAGTCTATATTACTGAGCTGTTTATTTTCCTCTGAGTTTCTCTGTGGATATAGAGATCTTTGGCCTGGAAAAAAATGACTCTGTGTTTAAAAAATGTAATCCTTCTTCCCATTTGGGTAGGTACAGTTCTTAAGTTAGGAAACCATTAAGGGACCAAAAGACATTATTCTAAGTCCAGCCAGAATAGTAGAAGAATATTTAGAGGCCCTGCTGTTTTGCCTGACACATTGGACCAGAAAAGGATGCAGGTATTTCCCACCCTGTAGTGGAACAACCACTATTTCCTAAAAGGAGGAACTAGGTCAGAAGACCTAGGCCTGTCAGGTTTTTTTCACCCTCTCTGACTTTAAGTTTTGAGAAAGGCCGTTCCACTTTGAAGTATCCATTGTGCCTTAAAGAGGCCTCGCTGTGAAGACCCAGAAGCTGGAAGGAGAATCAGGAAGTCACATCTGCCCATCGTCTACCAGCGGATCCTTCTCTGCTGCAGATGGAACTCTGAGTCTCAGGGAACAGGAACACCCAGTAGAAGGTGCATGCACAGAAAAGGCATGCATGTTGACTGAGAGCCCCAGGCTGTTGCTGCTATTTCTCTCTTCTGAGTGTATTTCTGTCTTACATTCTCCAAGACTAAAGCCAGGAAGAGACTTCCTATGTTTCTAAATGAAAGGCTCGGCCAGGTTAGCAGTCCCTCACAGGGAGGCTGATATGAATTTGTGGAAATGCCTGTTATGGATAGGAGGTTTCTCCCAAGTCCAGGCAGGTGTGCATCTGCTCAGTTCCGAGCCTGGTCTCAGAAGACACAGGCTAAACAGGGCCACCACGTAAGCATCCCAAGGAGAGCCTCTGTGTGCTGCTTCTGCTTCTTCCTGTCAGGCAGATTTCCCCCTTTCCCATGCCAAAATATCTTCATATTCATATTCTGGTGGGGTCTTGGCTTCTGATGAGAGCCATTAAAATTATCATGCAGGGGATCTTTTGAATTGGTTTGATTAGAGTGCAATACATGGTCAGAGAGCAAGGAGGGAGTCTGCCGTATGAGAGATGGTCCAGCATCCTGGACCCGGGGAGCTGGCTTTAGGAGCAAGGAGGGAGCCTGCCGCACTGAAAGATGGTCCAGCCTCCTGGACGCCGGGAGTTGGCTGTAGGAGCAAGGAGGGAGCCTGCCGCACTGAGAGATGGTTCAGCATCCTGGACCCTGGGAGCTGGCTTTAGAGCAAGGATTAGTTTTCAAGCATAGAAGGCATTAGGATCTGATTACTGATATTGCAGAAAATTTCTCATGAGTTATGTACATATACCTGACCTTTCTCACCTAATGTGGTATCAGTAATACAAAATTCTGTATTAAGTGTGTATGTGTGTGTATGCATGTATGTATGTATGTATGTATGTGTGTGAGAGAGATAGAAACATATATACATACATTCATGCATACATACATACATATACATCATGGATCGTGGAGCTGGAGAGATGACTCATCATTAAGAGTACTTGCTGCACCTGCAGAGGACTGTGGTTCAATCCCCAGCATTCACTTGGTGGCTCATCACCAACTGTAACCTCTTGTCCTGGCACCAGGCAGGCACCTGGTACAACTCATATATGCAGGCAAACATTTATACATATGAAATAAAAGAGAATAAATATACCATTTTGAACCAGCTAATGAAAAGAAGGTAGACTCTGTTTCTGAGAAAAAGTTCATTTTTGTTCTCGTGTTTCCGTTTAGACTTCTCTGAAGCAAGCAATGTGGGATTCAGGCACTTGATTTGCTTCCTTCTGTCCCAGAAACAGGGGAAATACATATGAAAACTGTGTTACATATGAAAGCTTGCCAAGGCAATCCTACCTGAGTGCAGATGCCATGTGGATACAGTCACCCTCTCCGGGGGCATATCTAGCGTCTTCATGAACTTGCACGCTCGGGTTTATTAACAATAAGCTTTACACTCCAATTTACACACAGATGCTGTCTGTCGATATGTTACACATAGAGAAGATCACTTGACATGCAAACAATTCTCTGAGTAAAAGACTTTACCGAAAATTCTGTCAGGTAAATGTGTTAGGAAATATAATTATTCCTTACACATTAACTAAAAAGTCCAAGTTCAATAAAGATGCCAGTTTCAAATTTTTTGCCCCTCCTGCTTCCTGTGAAATAATATGGAATGCATTATTTATTTAGAATTTAAATTAATTTAAGTAACTGTGTTTAATCTGTGTCCCTTTAAGATTGGAGGCAAGAGTTAGAATTTACTCCTGGGTATGCAGAATAAGGCTTCTTTTCATTTCTGCAGCACCCCTCCATCTGACTGTTAATTGCAACCTACTGTAGGGACATGCCACCTAATGCAGGGACATGCCTGTGTTCACACCACTTCTACTTTATGATTTGTATTCATCTCCCAGGCCCCTGGCTTCCCTGACTTGAGTTTCAAGCCCTCGAAGGCTCCTGTACTATGGAGAATAGCAAGAATCGCTAACGTGTAAAGGTGGGCTGAAAATACACACCCTGACCACCTCCCATATGAAGCTGCTCCTCACAGGGCAGGGCTAAAGAGGACCTTGGAAGGCAGAGTGGAAGGAATAGTCTGGAAAACGCTTTAGAAAATGGCTAAGCAGTGTGCATGGAGGTTTTCATTTTATGTCCGCATGGGGAAAGCGGAAAGCGGAGTGTCAGACAGGATGTGATCTGACATTTAGATTTAGCTCTATTGATAGCTTGCAGATCCGGAAGGGTGCTTCCCAGCATGTCCAGTGCCATTGGTGGCTGGATCTACCTGTGGGGGTGGTGCTCACTTAGAAGAAATAGACTGTGAAAACAGTTTGCTGTTCTTCCACCCTCTGGGGCTCAGGAAAATGTCCTGCAAGATTCGCTAGACCACCTCCCAGCCACAGGAAGACAGGGAAACCAACCCAACTTTCCCTACCATATCTACCACTGATGACTGTGACCTAGGACATATAGCCTAGCCTCTCTGATGCTCTGCTTTCTCCATCGCAAAATGCTTCAGATAATAATGATGATGATGATGATGATGATGATGATGATGATGATGATGATGA
>LOJH01002389.1:44143-54881 GCA_001685095.1 Ellobius talpinus | reverse complement strand
AAACACCAACAGCTGTCATTTACACAACCAGCGCTACCACACAGGCTCAAAGCCCATTCTCCACGGGCAGAACCTCCACTTCCCACCTTTCACCCACTTCCTCCTTGACTGCCCATCAGTCCACATCAGTTCCTGCCTCAACCTTATCAACTGGGACCACCATGGCTGTAACTGGTATTCCCGTTTCCCAAACCAACTCAGTGACACCTAGCAGTCCTCAAACGCCACACACCCCACACCCTTCTTCCACTGCTGCTATCTTTAGCACAGTGCACACCACTCGTCTCCCCTCAGAGACGTCTATACAAACCACCTCCAATATCCCAACCTCACCCGGTCCTCTGTCTTCATCCACACCACAGTCATTATTTTCAACGTCCTCTCTGTCTCTCACTCCCAAGACCCCTAACACCCCAACTCTCCAACACACACCATCAGTTTCTACATCTATGCTATTGAGTACAATTCTTCCAACAAGTCCAGTGATGGGTACACGTTCTCCCACCACAGAACCACCTGTCTCTTCTAGTACAAATGCTACTACCCAAGTTAATTCTGCATTTACAACAGCAAGATCTTCTCCCTCGGAGTTGAGCCCATCCTCAGTTCCCCACAGTTCCGTTTCACCTTCCTCTTCTTCTCTCCCAACAAGCTTCAAATCCACTGTGGTTCCTGTCAGTAGTGCCCCACATTCTGCCTCTGTTTCTCCCCCCACCTCTGTCCCGCCCACATCTTTTCACTCTTCAGCATCCTCCCCATCTTCTTCCATGACCTTCCCTCTCACACCTATTCCCAGCTCAGCGTCACATTCTCCATTATTTACTACCCCCACCACAGTGTCTTATCCTTCATCTGTTTCTTCCTTTGAGTCCCCAACTGCAGCCTCTACTCCTGTTAATTCCTCCGTTTTGCCCCTTGTCACCTCATCCATTCCTTCCTCCGCTCTTCCCACCCTCCACACGACTCCTACCCCATCTAGTAGGCCAACTGCCAGTGTTAGCCTATCCACTGCCAAGACTACGTCTCACGTCCCCACCTTTTCTTCGTTCTCCTCAAAGTCCACCACCTCCCAGTTTACCTCCCTCACTACCCAAGCCTCTACATCTGGGCTACTGTCTTCAACCATGGGCACGACAGTCTTCCCAAGTTCCCCAGATACCAAGCACACCGCTAGACCTCCTGGTAACAGCCCACTGCCTACAACTGCATTCCTGAGCAGCCCTGCTACTACCAGTGGAAGCTCCTCGTCTTCTCCACTAGTGTCACCCTCCAAACCGGCCTCTCCAATCTCTCCGTCTCCCCAACCTGGTAAGTGGTGCTATTGGCTGACTCCTTGGTCCTAGCCTACTTAAACGTTCCAACTGTTTACTCCACGGAATTCTTCACAAGAGTGGTCTGCTGTATACTGGGTTTTTTCCTCCCATTGTCCTTTGGTGCTTCCATGAAGGCCTGATCCTGAAGCTTCATTTGGGCATTTCTGGACCTTACTGCAAGTTCTTTTCTCTTCACCTCTCAGGAGCACTATTCTGTATTCCCCCATCTGTCTGAATTAAGGACTTGATCCCATACATTTCAGGCCCATTTGACTTCTCTAGCCGTTTCCTGCAAGGAACTCACCAGTGGCCCACGTGCCTCCCTTGTTCCTAACGTCTCTAAGCAGCACTCCACACCTACCCCTTGGGAAGCTAGCATGTGAGATCTGGTTGGGCCCTGAGTTTAGAAATGCAGTCTACCTCAGTGCTAAAGACAATGATAGCCTAGTCCTGGCACAGCTCATCTGAGGGGACATGCAGGAGGAAGAGGTGGGATGGAGGCCAGGTAAGGCCTGGAAATTAGTGTGTACATTTCTCACTGCTGTGGTTTCCACTCGCTCTCTACCCAACGACAACCAGGGTCCCCACAGGGCAGTGATCCCTACACGGTCAGCCTGCACAGGAACATGAGTTCAACATATACTGTGAGGACACCCGATTTGAGTGTTCCTCTCAAGACACCCACCTTGGGACCAGGCTCTCCACACATGCTCTAGCCCCGCCTTGTGCAGGAAGTCCTCACAGAGCCAGCAATCAGTTCCTGTCTTATGGTTACAGACTGTCAGTTTAAGTTCAGGCTCTTTCCCTAGAAAATGTCCTCAGGAAGTGAGGAGAAAAAGCACAGTGTCATTTGAACAGAAGAGCACCAGACCCTCTTGAGACAATCAGAGCAGGGATAAGTGAGCACAGGAGACAGACAATAAATATATGGAGCATATCTGTTACCCACAAATCATTTTTAACTTAAACCATGTTGTGTGGAAACTTGCAGGTGCCAGTTCTCTCATCATGTGACTTCTAGGGACCTGTTGGACCATCTTACCAGACCCCAAATTTTTGTTCTGTTTTTCAAGAAAAGGTTTCCCTGGCTGTCATAGAACTCTCTCTGTAGACCAGGCTGGCCTCGAGATCCACCCGCCTCTGCCTCCCAAGGGCTGGGATTAAAGGCGTGCGCCACCACCACCCGACCCCAATTTTTAACTTTGTAACCCAAGTACCACTGGGCAGTATCTAACCTGGGCTCTTCTTGAACTCACTGACTTCTTACCTATGCCTCCTGAGTGCTGATTCTACAGGTGTCCACCCCCAGACACTGCCCACACTGGCAGTTCCTAAGGTCAAGAGAGCTGCCTGCCTTCTGAGACATCACCACCACCATTTGTCACTGGATGTCATAGCCTCTGAAACCCTTCCAGAAGTCCAGAGCTTAAAAGGCTTTCTCTGCTGTGTCCCTTAACCCAGGTGGCACAATGCTTATTCTCAGATACTGCATGTTCTTTTGTGAGGGACCCTCCTTCGGTCTTTAGTATGTCCTACATCCAACAGACCTAAGACACTTTTACTGGGGATTGTGGATGACTGACTCAGATCTACCTGGGCCTGGTTCAATGTCAGATTCTTTAAGGAAGCCTTGAGTACTGAAGGGAAAGTTGCTACATAGAGAAGAGAGTCAGGTGGGGACTAGGAAGTAACTGAGACCTGCTCTTGGGCCTCCATCTCCAGAGACCTGTAGCATGCAGGAAGAGGAGCGAGAGATTACCTACCAAGGCTGCACAGCAAATGTGACTCTAACTCGTTGCCAGGGTTTGTGTGCCTCCTCTGTCAGGTGAGTTTTTGGCAAACACCCTCCTTTTTGCTGGGACCCAAACCCAACCAGGAACTGGGTTCTCAATGTTTCCCACACCTGCTCTAACAAACAGAGTGGTGAGTGGTTCTCAACCTATAGGTCATGACCCTTGGGAGGGGAGTCGAATGACCCTTTCACAGTCACCTAAGACAACTGGAAAACACAAATATTTACTTATGATTAATAACTGTAGCAAAATTAGTTATAAAGTAACAATAAAAATAATTTTTATAGTTGAGTATTGCCATAATATAAGGAACTATATTAAAGGGTCACAGCATTAGGAAAGTTGAGAACCACTGCTCTAGGCAGTTCATTCTGGCCACACTTTCCTTGCCCAGAAGCAAGTGCTGACTCCAGAGGGCCTGACGTACAAATCAGTTATAGTATCCATTCTACTTTGGGACTGGCCTAGAGGGAGGGGGCCAATCCTGACCATATTGTTCTCTGCTTCTTGGCAGTTTCAATACCGACACCCTGCAGTTGGAGACCCACTGTGGCTGCTGCCAGCCCCTCAATACCTATGAGAAGCAAGTCTCCCTGCCCTGTCCAGATCCCAATGCACAAGGTCAGCAGCTCACACTCACCCTCCAAGTGTTCAGCAGTTGTGCATGTAGCCCCCTGCAATGCAAGGACTAAATAACAACTGGTTTCTTGGGCACAAGGGGGTCACAGACAGACAGACAGAGACAGACAGATAGACAGACACACACACACACACACACACACACACACACACACAAGCTATTTCTGATACTTCCCCAACATTGTAACAAGCAATCCTCTTACTGGCCATGGGCATGGCCTCAAAGAGACCTTGGACATGGCTCACCCTGAGGCAGCGGAGAAACAGCAACAGCTGTCATGCAAAGCCTCCTACCATCTACCTCCTGCAGACCTTGACCAAGCAAAACATACCTTCAGTGGAAATTAACTACTCACATCACTACAACCCTTGATGCCTTGGGAATTTCTTGTCCACCTGTATACACCTCCCAGCCTCTGGCTATAATGCCCAAGAGATCAGAGCACCAAAGAAGGTGCTGGGAAGACTGGGCAGGGTACCTGGGGAGACATTGGGAGTAACAGGAGAAAGATGCAGGGGTATGAACCTTGGGTAGGAGCAGGCAGCAAGATAAGCACCAGAGAGGCACAAGGAAAGAAGGTCTCCCCAGAGTCAGGGAGAAGTAAAAGGCATTGGCACCCACTGGACAGGAGGCCACCACCCAACAAAGAGCAGATTCCAAATAAACTGGTTCTTTTCATGGCAGAACCTGGTGTGTGCATGCTGCTGTCTTCTTCCAGGATCCTGAGCATGATGTCACAAATACTTACACAGACCAGGTCATCAGGACCTGGGACTGTGCTCAGTGGGGCTAAGACAGAAATGCCCTGGTCTTGAGCTACTTCCATCCAGGATTTTGCTAATTCTGTGATGAAACCCACTATCTTCCAGGCTTCCCAGGCAAGGACCATCTCTCATGTGTAGCCCCAGAGTGGGGCAGGGGAGAGAAGTCCTGAGTCCATGGGTCCTATGTGCTTAGACCAAATCTTCCAGGTACAGACTTCAGTGAACTGTAGCCACAGACTTATGGTAGTGTGTGGACCCATGCTAAGCTCAACATACCCAGTATCACACAGACAGAGCTAGACAATCACTTCCTTGAGGTACCCCTGAATTGAGAGGCAAGTAGCACTTCGGAGTCCTTGGTTCTGAATTGTACTCAATTCCACAGGGCAAAGACTGAGGCCAGTACTGGACACTCCCCATAAATATCACACACATGTTCCAGTTTCCTGTCCTGGCATTTATTTATTTATTTTTCCTCTGAGAAGAAGCACACTGTACTGACAGAGGCCCAGGAGTCACAAAGAGTGGGCCTGTGCCCCAGCAGCTTCCATGTGCAGGGACATTACTGAGCTAGACACCATCACTGGATAGCACATGGTACATAAGCCACAGCCACACAGACTGAGCTCTCCACATGGTCCTTGCAGCAGTGCGTGGACTGCATGTAATTGAGAGCCACGATGTCCAGCTACTGGAGCAAGAGAACTCCAGAGGCTCACTGTGGCCACAGCTAGATCATCCTCCTGCAACACAAGCCTGTGCCATGGCAGATATGGATCACAACATATGACAGCCAGACTAAGGGCTTCATGGAACACAAGGGTCAGCATAGCAGGTGTTGGTTGTTCTGAACTAACTGCCTGGGCTGTACAGAGTGGGGCTGCAGGAACTTGAGTGGGATAGGAACCCTGCTACTATCCTCAGACCCACCATGGCAGGCTGGCAGCCTGGGGGGGGGAACCCTCATGCGTATGTGACCACACCTAGTGCTCTAAGTGAGCAAGGGGCATCAACATTGCTGTGTAAGTACAGATAAGCCTGTACAGCTGCATCCACAGCAATCCCAGGCATCATCTCAAGACCGAGTGCAGGGTTCCAGCCCGGTATCCCAAAGCTTCTAACATGGTCTATGCTCTTCCCCTGATGGGCCGTACATACAGTCCAATGCCCCCAAAAGGGTAAATAGTAATTGAGCCGCCAGTACTCAAGCTAGGAAGCCCAGTGCATTCTTAGCACAGTACCTGCCTGGGCTGCCATTTTCACCCCTGCCTCTCACTTCATTACTGCAATTAGGCCTCCCTTTTCCACCCAACCACAAGGGCATCACAGAAGTGAGAATGCAATACTGGGGCACCAACTAAGACCCTCTGGAGAGAAGCACACTTTATGAATTATTACTTCACCACCTGACCCATTAACCTTCAAGTCCCCAGAATGTACCATAGGAACAGCACATTCATTAGAAACAAAAGATGGGTGATGTCCATGTTTTCCAAAGTCAATAGGAACCCCTTTACCCACCATGCTGCAAACCTAAGGTCTCAAATAAGTAGTAAAATGTTTAAACTGTCCCTTTAAGAACACTGGTATGCTAGGCACAGGATCCTGCCATGAATGGGGCATGGAGTTTGCTGACAGTCATAAACACAAGCACTTTGGCACCATCAGGTAGTGCTATAACAAACCCCAAGAGCTCTGCTCAGCCCATGTGGTCACACACCTCTCGGCCACTGCTGTTACCATCCAGTATGGCCAAACAGCCCTGTGTTAACCTCATAAGCACATGGTGCTGTTTCTGGATTCTGAGAATGACTCAGTGGCATTTTAATAAAATTTGAACAAAATTTCCACTTTCGTTCAAACTTCTAATTTCCCTTTAATTTGTAGTTGAATCACGGGGCTGCCTTGATTTTCCAGGTCCAGGCACCCTTCTTTGATGGAGCAGGCCTGCTGCAGCCCTTCTCAAACTGTCCTGCATCCCCTCCACACCCACGGGGCTAGCTGTAGGAGTACGACTGGAGGTGCCTTGAGTGGCAGTTTTTCAGACAAGGGGTGTTTATCTGCAGTGCGGTACAAAGACAAACAGTAGAGACAAGAGAGACACACAAACAAAAAGCCTGCTCTTCTGGCCTGTGGATTAGAACTGTTCCGACAGCAATTCACATAGTCTTTGAGAGACGGTGTCTTTGCTGGTACGCAGCGTGAGTCGGTACATCTGAAACAGAGAGCAGCAGGGTGAGCAGGCACTGAGCCCCAGGCTCTTAGCAGGTATTTTTGTGGCACAGGCATCATCATTCACAGAAGCCCCACCTGAAGCATCAGTTTTACCAGTAAAAATAGAAAAGTCTAATAAAAGCAAGTGTTTGCAACAAAGGGGGATGGAGGTTAGTGAGGTGGGAGTCAGCCTTTTGTATTTGGAGACACAGTCTCACTGTGTAGCCCAGGCTGGCCTTGCTGTTACGCCTCCTGCCTTCTCATCCTGAGTATTGAGATTATAGGGATGCACCACAACACACAACAAGCTTGAGAGCTTCTCATCAAGTTAACTATGCACCACCCTTAGAGATGACTGTTACACTCCCAAAACCACCCAAGTGTTGTGAAAACAAGTACCCATAATCAATAGAATACATAGGCTGGAGTCTCTAGAACACTGCTAAAGCAAGCAGCAATGTATACAACATTCAGGGAGGGAGGAAGAACAAGATAGCACCAGGAGAGCTGGGCAAACACAACTCAGAGCTAGGCTGCTACATGGGCAATGTGGTGGCATGCCAGGCCTTCTGTGAGGAGAGGGAAATCTATGTGCTCTGATGGCCAGTTGCTGTCTAAGTGTCTGCACTGTCATATGACCAACACTTAGAATCTGAGTGTCTCCATAAATAAACTTCACCAAAATAAAAAACAACACAATCATATTCATCCTCCTGCTGTGAAGGCCTCACCTGAGCTTGCAGATTAGGCTCCAGGCGCAGCAAGCAGCCGATCTGGGTGGTTTTGGTATGGATTATGCCAGCACCCACAAAATTTGCAGGGTTCGGATCAACTTCCTCAAGGAGTGCAGAACCAAATCCAATAATCTATACAGAATGAAGAGGCAGGTCAGGATGCACTGGTCACAATTCCTGCCTCAGTGACATCGCCATACAACCCTTTACCTTTGCTTTAGTGATCTCTGTGTCCATGGGATGCTTTGCTTTGAAGATATTCTGCACTTCTTGCTGTGGACTACAAAAAGCAGCATGTTAGTACTAAAAGCCATGCAGAGACCCATAGATCATCCTGTCCGAGGACAGCCCCATTCCCCTCTCCACCCATAGTACAGCCCTCTCACTTGCTCAACTGCTTCCAACGTTGAAAGAAATCCTGAGAAGCCATTTCTGTGGGCTGGAAAAATTTGTTGAGCGTAATGGGCAGCTTAACAGACACATTCTGGAAGGTACCACCATACCTATAACAACAGAGTCATGTTATGGAGAACAAATACCTGGTCAAAATGTTCCAGTTCATGAGCCTTCAAAACTTAGAAAACGGCCATGTGGCCACCCATCCCAATAACAGCCATTAAGACTGCATACCAACAGTATTCTTGGAGGAGCTAAGCCACATCCTCCACCAGGTACAGTCCATGTCTATGCCATTCACAGGTGAGCAAGTGTCAAAGGACCAGTTCCTCTCAGTCCTACTCCTTTGGCAAATGAGGACCCAGGACAGGCCCAAGCAGACGATCAAATCAATTAGCCTTGTAGCTCCCCAAACAAGGAACCACTGTGATGACTAAAAATAAGACTACATGCCATGACCCAGAAGTCTAACTCCACACCAGCTACCATCATTGTCCCTCAAGCTGTCCTTTCAAGCCAGCCTCAGCAGACAGCACTGTTATAGGCTAATGCTCTTGTACACTGTAAAGATTTGTCACTCGTATTGGTTTAATAAAACGCTGATTGGCCAGTAGCTAGGCAGGATATATAGGCAGGGCAACTAGACTAGGAGAATTCTGGGAAGAGGAAAGGCAGAGCCACAGTCACGAGAGACGTAGGGGAAGCAAGATGAGAATGCCTCACTAAGAAAAGGTTCTAAGGCATGTGGCTAAACACAGATAAGAATTATGAGTTAATTTAAGTTGTAAGAGCTGGTTAATAAGTCTGAGCTAATAAGCCAAACAGTTTACAATCAATATAAACCTGTGTGTATTTGGGACTGAATGGCTGCAGGACCAGGCGGGACAGACATTTCTATCTACACAGCAAGAGAGCCTGGCTCTCTGCCTCCCAGGAAGCAGGCCTTTCCATGTCTCACCACAAAATCACCTAGGTCAGAAATAGCCTAGCCCACAGACCACACAGGAGAGTCAAACCCCATGGGTGCAATGTCATGGTCACAGAAGCCTGCTCCCTCTCCACTTGCTCCTATCCTCTGGAAGCTCCAGGTCTGGCAGTACTTTGCATACATGCACAGTGGCACAGCAGTAACTAATTAACGCCCTTGAGAAGCACACAGGTTGGGAAAGGACATAGGAAGCACACATCCCTCACCTGAACTGGATGTTGAGGACAGGTGCCTCTGTGAAATCAGATATACACTCAATGTTGACCACCTGTTGCACCTGTGCGCCCCCATCCACAGTTGGGTCCACAGGCTTGGTCTGAAGATTCAGATGTGAGCACATTAAGGAGTCCAGGCAGGCATGGAAAGTGGGGCTAGCACAGCCAGCCCACAACAGAAAGCAGCAGGCCCCCCCTACAAACCACTCTGCCAGCATCATAAATCGAGGCCCAGAACTGTTGCCAGCCTGTCCTTCCACCATTCAACATGTCCCACTGGCCCAGACCACCCACAGTCATTATGTATCTGACTAGTCCCTTTCTCTAAAAGACCTTGGATGTTGTACACTAGCAGCCTTGACACTGCAGAAGTGAGCTCTGGAACTCTGTGATGACTCCTGCTGTGCTCAGTAGAAGCTATGAGTTAGAAGAAGCTATGCCTGCTAACTCAAAGGCTTTACAGACCAGTGTAGCTCTGCACTTCTGCAAGCCAGAGGTTGCAACATGTGAACTGAAGCCTCTAGGCTCACTGAAACACCTTTGTATCCAGGATCCATGCAATCATAAGTAGACTTGGGCAGTTTCTGCTTCCCTCTGCATTCTGCATGGCAACCTATGCCCACAGCTCATGATCCTTTGAAGCCCACGAAAAAGAGACGCATAGACAGTAGTTCTGTATGCATCGGTCCTTTGTGTGTGTAACAGAATGCTGGAGATAGAACTAGGATTTTGCTTATACTACATAAGTGTGCCTTCCACCACTGAGTCACATCCCTAAACACCACCCCAGTGTTTTTCACTTATTTCCAAATAGTTGTATATTTAAATATATCATCTACAAATGAACACAGATCTACTACAAATATGATTCCCACTGTTCTACACACTATGAGTTGAGCCCAAGGTTTGCATCCCTGGCCGTTGTGGATCCTGGTCTGCACACTGCAGCAGACCCCAGCTGTCCATCTCTCACAGCCCCTCAGCTGAAGCCATCCAACATTCCTGACCATTCCTGACGGCTACATGGAGCCATCCTCTACGTGAGCAAAGGATGTGCCAAATAACACCTAAGCCCAGCAAGCACGAGACGCTCCATACTGGCTAGTTACCACAGGATCACTCTGCCTTAGGCCACAGCGTTCTATAGGGGGACTTCACAGAGTAAAGGGCAAATGATATTCACAGGAGAGCAAAACAAGCAGAGAGTGACTCACACAACAAGATGAAAGGCACAGCTGTGTGGGTGGTGTCGGATGCACCATCAGGACAACTCAAAGGGAAGGCCGTGGTTTGACTGGAATATGGAAAACACTGCCATTTGAACAAAAGCAGCCCCCCTCAAAGCTTCCTCTAACCCTAATTGCTGTCTGTCTGTCCGAGACCCTAGAGATAAACAAGGATATTAGCCTGAAGGTCATCAGCACAGATTAGTGTTGGAGTGAAGTTCAGGAACTGCGTGGAGGTCTTGTTACCATAAAATATGAACATTCGGCCTAGGAAGAAACAGAGATAGTTTGTTTTATAACACATTATGTCACACTTATCATGAATCGTCAGTCAAAAGTGGCCCCTGCAATTCCCAGTTAGATATATTATTGTAAGCTATGACTATTGCTAAAATATAAAAACAACTGTGTGTGTGTGTGTGTATGTGTGTGTGTGTGTGTGTGTGTGTGTGTGT
>LOJH01002389.1:22838-43170 GCA_001685095.1 Ellobius talpinus | reverse complement strand
CAAGCAGGACACCAGAGCCCTCTGAGGAACAGCCTGCCCTGTGTTGAAGGCACCCAGACCCAGCCATATATCTTCCACTTTTGTCTACCAGCTGATCCACTCGGTGATACTAACAGCCAGGACTGTCCTTCTAACATGCCATGCCCCTACAGTGACCAATCAGGACATGCTCCCTGTACCAAATGGCCAGATCCTGTTGACACTTACACCCTTGGAGTTCAGAAAGGAAACCAAACACTAAAAGTTCTGAAAAAACAGTTTAGCTTCCCTCCTCAACCAAACCTAGTGAAATCACCATGACAAGGGGCAAAGCCTTGGTCAGACCAGACACAGGGGAGCAGTCTCATCAGCCTGGCATCTCTCAGAGAAATGCTACTGGTCCCCAGCATCCTGCAGGGCTCCAGGGCTGCAGGGCTCCAGGGCAGGTCTACTCCCTTTTCAAGGACATCGAATCCACCTTAGTAGTAACTCCAACAGTGTGGTGGGCAAAATGTTTTCTTTCAGGACTCAAGAAAATTCCCTTCCTTTTTAATTGTGGTTAAGTCATGCTAGGTGCATAGCTTAGCTCTCCCCAACATCCAATTTTCCATGCTACTAGTCAGTGCACAGATTATAAACATTTCTCATTATATAATTTCCCCTAATTCTTTTTGGTTTTTAAAAATTACTTTATTTTAGACAGGATCTTACACTATTACCAAGGTTGGCCTGGAACAAATGACAATCCCCCTGCCTCAGTCTCCCAAGTGCTAGAACTAGAGATGTAAGCACCATACCTGCTCTTAAATTTTTGTTTTTTGTTTGCTGTTGTTGTTGTTGAGGGAACTCTTGCTATGTAACCTTGGCTTGTCTGGAACATGCTATTTAGCCCAGAGTGCCCTCAAACATACAATTCTCCTGTCTCTGCCTCCAAATGCTGGGATTACATTTGTGTGTCACCATGCTTGGCAATTTCTAATAATTTCTTTTTTTCTTAAAGAAACTGTCATTAAGTAAAACACATACCTAAATTCTGCCGAAATTCAGACTTAAGTCCAATTTGAAGCAGCTGGTTTTCAAACAACACACCATTATTTTTACAAACAAACCTAGGAGAAAAGAAATAGTGAAGTATCACTCAGAGCCACCTGCAGCAATTAGAGTTTGTTTTAGAAAGGGTTTACAGTATTTTGGAGCTAAAATATTTCTGTGGAGACAGGAGAGACAAAGTGAAGAGCTTCAAGGATCTTACTTATCCCAGTCTTTAGAGCTGGAGCTAGAGCCAGTGTCTGGTGGCAAGCTTCCTCAGGTGCCACTCAGAAACAGATGGTGTCACCTCTGACTATCACCCAGGGAGATCTGGGGTAAGGAAGCTAGGAATGGGGAATATGCAGAGGCTGCAGTTGGATTTCCAGTGCTTGAGACAGTGACATGTGGCAGCACATTTTAAGGTCTCAATGCACACTTGAGTAGGCTCAGGGACCAAGCTGAGTGACCTCTGCCCTAGATCATACAGCAATCAGCTCAGCCAACTTTTCTACAGTTGAACTGTTCCCTGTGCCTGGGCACGCAGGGCAGAGGACCTTTGCAGCTCCCACTCTGCACTGTGCCACAAGAATAATGGAAACAGAGTACCCTCTGAACATACCATAGGCCCAAATGCCAACAGCTCTTCCAAGTCATCCAGCCACAACCCATCACTGTCTGCCCAGTTCGGGCAACAGTGAAATGTCTCAAAATAAAACACTGTCTATTCTGGATAAGAGATTATTTTTCCAACACTAATCAGAACATATAACAGCGCACATGAGAATGACTGTTCTCTTGTAGGATGTGGCTGGGCTCCAAACACTAGCATAGGGCCCGCTACCCTAGGCCAGCACTCTACTCAAGCCCAGCTTGGATGTTACTCAAGGAGCCTAAGCAGAAGTTATGGGGCTCACACACTTAGATCTGGGTATCAATCTATCATCCAAATGATAAAGAAGCCCTGCCATCCATGAATGTCCAGCTGGCTATTTCCAAAAGGTCACTTCAATTGCATTTGACCTAAGGGAACTCATAGGTAAACACTCATGTTAAGCTTATGGAGGATGCAATCTCCCTCATGCATGCTGCACTGCCCAAAGCAACAGGTCCTTCTACAATGCACCACAAAAACATCATGTGGTAACCCTGTGTGGCCACATCAAAGTCAAGACAGGCAAATCCCTGCACAGGGTAGTATCCTGAAGAAATGTCCCAGAACCTTAAGAGATTGCATCAAGGATCAGGCCAGTAGGCCAGGGATAAAGAAAAGTGCATGACCTACTGGAGCTGGACAGCACAAGCCAGAACCTTACACCAACACAGGAAGACTCAAGTCTGCAAACAACTAACACCCATATTCCCTACCCCCATCTTCACAGGACATCAAGGAGTAGCTAACCCACAGCCCATGGCTGTCACGGAGCAACAGTAACAAAGCAAAGCTAGGGTACTCCTAGATACAGACCCTGTAAAAACTAGGGTACATAGCTGAACCCCATGTTGCCCCTTAAACAAGGGTCTAGGAAGCTGGGTTTTCCACAGCTGTCAAATACCAAGCTCAGCAATTCTCAAGCCATCAGAGGTCTGTTCACAGCCTGCTCCAAACACGCATTTCCTAACAGGAAGGAAAGATCATGTGCAAAATGAATACAAGGAAACGAAAACTCTAAAACCACAAGAACCCTGGTATCATCTCCAGGCAGAAAACAAAGGTTATCCTAAGATGCATTCTAACCTCCCCCAGACAAAATCCATTACCACTGGAGGGTACAAGTGAGGAGCTTCACATCAGCCATGAACCAGGACACAGCAGAGTAAGGAGCAGCAAGGGAAGCTGGCAAAATCAGCCAACAAGAAGGAAAGCGATTCCAAACCTTTGAAAGCGGAAAACAGAGAAAGCGGGTGGACAAGGGGCATGTAAGTGAGCATGTAAGGGGCATGACCTAGGGAGTCAGCAAGTGATGTGGGATGTCCTTCTTGTAGATGTGTTGCTTTTACTGGCTAAGGAACAAAGCTGTTTCAGCTAGTAGCTTAGCAGAGTAAAGCCAGGTGGGAAATCTGAACAAAGATTAGAGAGAGTAGGCAGAGTCAGGTTTGGGAGAGAGAAGAAAAAGTATAAACAGTGTAAAAAAGAAGTAAATAGTTATAAAAAATAAAGTTTTAAAGAAACAGTAAAAGTAATATAAAAAGTACAGACAGATTAAAGGAGTAAAGAAAAATAAGCCATGTAAAGATGGAAAATACACAAAAAATCTGGATTATGTGTATTGTGTTTTCTTTGAATTTTTTGACTGTGAATGAGCTAAGTACAGAAAGATATTCCATTGTACAGGCTGCTAAGAAAAACCAACATATATATTTTAATGGCATCTTGACTTCAAAATTTGAGTCAAAGGATACGTTACCTTGGAAAAGAGATTCCACATATGTATATTTCTACTCTTGTTTAAGATATTATGTTTATGTGGCTCATTTAAAATATAGTATATAATTAAGAAATACAGGTTAATAGATAGTCATCTATAGTAATCAAACTTTTGGTCATGTTAGCTAGGTTTTTTAGATATATAGAGATATATTTCAGTTAAATATTCTTCAAACCTTTCAAAGATCTACGGAATACAGCATTTAAAATGTTTTAAGAACTTAAGACTTTTCTTGACAGTGAGACATGTCTGCTGCTGGCAGCACTGACTATTTCAGAGAGGTTCGTGGACATTGAAGAAACTCGTTATAGAATTTGCCTTCAATGTGACAAGGCAAGCCATTTGGTTCTTGGTTGGACTGCTTGATTTAGTATGCTGTATAAACTGGACATGCAGGACCCACAGAAAATGGTTCTTCGGGGTTCCTGCTTCACTTCACAGAGGAAACTGCCTGACATTCTGCAGGACACAGAAGAAAGCAACTGATGAACATTGTCATTACAGAACAGATCTTTATTTAAATTTCTTGTTTCATGCAAAATCTGCTGGATACTATGGGCCTGTGGGCTAAAGATGGATGCACCAACAATACAGAAAAACTTTAGGTGACTGACTGTCCAGGCAGTAAGATGTCTCTGTCAATTCTAGAGTTTTGAAAGTTGCTTACTTACAGTGCATTTCCTGTTTACTTAGGTAATATTATATCCTTCTGGGGTCTTTGAAGAGTTGAAGACAGACAGTTATAGTTTACCTTAGTTATGATAAAGGATCAATTATATATAAAACTTTAGACTCACAAAGATAGAATAGAGAAGAGTATTTTTCTTAATTTGTCAAATGCAAATGAACTAAATATTGTAACTATAATTCTTAATAACTGTTTTGTATATGTAATTTTACTATGTTAAAGTTAAAACCTTCCTNAATATTATATCCTTCTGGGGTCTTTGAAGAGTTGAAGACAGACAGTTATAGTTTACCTTAGTTATGATAAAGGATCAATTATATATAAAACTTTAGACTCACAAAGATAGAATAGAGAAGAGTATTTTTCTTAATTTGTCAAATGCAAATGAACTAAATATTGTAACTATAATTCTTAATAACTGTTTTGTATATGTAATTTTACTATGTTAAAGTTAAAACCTTCCTTTTTATTTAGACAGAAAAGGGGAGATGATATGGGATGTCCTTCTGTATATATGTTGCTTTTATTGGATAATGAATAAAGCTGTTTCGGCCAATGGCTTAGCAGAGTAAAGCCAGGCGGGAAATCTGAACAGAGACATAGAGAGAGAATGGGTAGAGACAGGGAGACACCATGTAGCTGCCCAAGAAGTAAGTGGTAACAAACCACAAGCCTTGTGGTAAAATATAAAATAACAGAAATGGGTTAATGAGCTAGCTAGAAATATGCCTGAGCTGTTGGCCATTGTTGTAATTAATATAGTTTCTGTGTGATTGTTTGGGTCTGGGCAGCCAGGAAATGAATGAGTAGTCAGGGTTCCTGCTTCAAGCAAGCAAGAGCCAGGCAGGTGCCTGAGGATATGTTGAGAAGGCAGCTATCTATGCACAGCGCTGAAGGGGGATTTAAAAGGGTATCTGTTAGAGGTTAATAAAAAAACCAAACTGATAGAGAGGAAAGTACAAGGAACATGGGGTGGGGTTGGGGGGGATAAGTGGGAAGAAACAAGCTCAGAGTATTTATCAAATGTCTCAAAGGAAAGAAACAGCAAAGGTATCATCCGACTCCAAAGCAAAGCACAGACACTCACATGCTCTCTCTCAACAAGAACACCAGCCCCCTCTCTAATAGTACTTTAGGTGTTAGGGACTAAGCACAGAATCACCCATGAGGTACAGCTCCCACCATGCCACCCAGGCAGTACTCAGAAACTGGGCTACCTGGCAAAGTTGTCTTCCGAGCCGGGTGCAAGAGGTGCAACTGCAGAAGCTGAGTCTGAGAACACGTCCACTAGCAGCCCACCGCCAGAAGAGGGAGGGGGCCCCGTGGGAGCAGGGGGAGCAGCTCCCAGACCCAGCAGGTCTGCTGATGGAGAAGGTGTAGACTGGAAGATAAGAAAAGGGAACATCAGCATGGATCCTTAGATGCTCAAGACTCACACAGCCCTGTATCCACTCCCAGGTCAAGTAACGAGGAAGTTGGGGAAGGGGGCAGGGAGCAGTCCAGAAACTACAGACCAGCAAAAGAGAGCTGCTGACCACATACAAAGTAAGCCTACCCATGAGTTCAGATGAAGACATTCACCTCATGATACCATCATAATTTCACACAACTAGAAAGTCGTCTGCATTTTTCCCACAAATGCTATTTGAGCAAAACAACAAAGTTCTAAAAATGTTTTGCCACCAAAAACGTTGAAATACAGGGGTTAAGAAATAAGTTCATACACATTACTGTCAACCGTTCAAAAACAGTAAGGTTTGCATATGGTGGAAACAGGAGAAAAGGGAGTTCAAGGTTATCCAATGCTAGATAGCAAGTTCTAGGCCAGTTTAGGCTGCACAGTGAATTCCTGATTACAATATGAAGGCCTAGTTTCAAACAAACAACAAGAGAAAAGTTTTGGTGTGTGATCTACTGAGTTTAACAAGGGCCATCTATATAAGGTTGTGGAGCTCTGTGTTGGAGCCTAGTGGGCTCAGCAGTGAATGCACAAGTGAAGACAATGATTCCACCTCTCTCGGAATCTATCAATAGCCAAAAGCTCATCAGCAAGGATTAGAGCCCTGTGAATCTTTCTCTCATCCACAACTGACTGTTGACAGGAATGAAAGAAACGTGCAGGAAGGAAAGTGTGTGGAAGAGGTGGGAAGAGAGTAATCAGTATATATTATACACATGTGTGTAATTATCAAAGAACAAATTTAGTTAATAAACCTATAAAATTCAAAAAAGTAAAAAAAAAAGATGCAAAGGTAAGCAAACAGATTGCTAGGATGCATTCTCAGCTCAGCATTAAGTCTGGTTCCATTATGAAAAGCCTATAAACAAGCACATACACTTCTTACAAACCCTTGTTTTTCAGTCCAGGCAAAAGCATAAGAAAAGAGCCCTTGAAGCCAGGCAATGGTGGCGCATGCATTTAAGCTCAGCACTCAGGAGGCAGAGGCTTGGGAATCTCTGAGTTCAAGGCTAGCCTGGTCTATAGAGCAAATTCCAGAAATGCCAAGGCTACACAGAGAAAACCTGTCTTAAAAGAAGAGGAGAAGGAAGAGAACAGGGAGAAGGAGTCCTTGAAGTCATTACTATATCACACAGGACAAGGGCACAGCTTGTCACCCCACATTCAATACCTAACATTCACAGACCTGACTTACCCAAAGGTGCCCTGCCACACCACGACCAATTCACACACCTGTGTGCTGTCCACAGAGCTCCCCAGGCCAGTCTATAAATGTGGGGTGCTACTAGAATGAGACCCTGTGTTCAAGAGTTACTTTGAATGACTTTTGAACATCCACTGGTCATTCACGAAGGCAAACATCAGGAAACTAGATCCTGAAACCATTCTAATAGAGCACATCTTGTGCAGAGCATGTGCCCAGCGGCTGCAAGTACCCTGCACACAGGTGGCAATGGTCTGTCCCAGCCACAGAAACTCCTTCAAGTAGGGGCAGAACTCAGAGTGGGCCTCAGCAAAGAATGCTGAATGTAGAAATATATTAACAGGGAAGCCAAAATGCTTATTCTTTGAAACAGATGTAATATGCTGTGCTTTTATAAGTTCATGTGTAGGCATGTGACAATGTGTATGAATATTATTTCAAATAAATGAGACACCCAGAGTCTTTGTCATGTAAGGGGCAAAGGTATGAGTGACAGCCTTGCCAGACCTTAGGCCAGGCACAGTCTTAACTGCTGCTACTGGTCAGGAAATAAGGAGGCTGGGAATAGTAAACTCCTGGGTCCCCTCATGTGGCTGCATAACTTTTTCAAAAGGGCTACCAACATAGCAACACATATGTCCTGTCAGAGGTGGTTCCCCTCCAAAGGGAACAGGGTCACAGAGAGGCTGGCCAAAGAAGAACTAGAAAAACCTGGGATCATAGCATCTGATGAACCACATCTACAGCAACCCAGGGCAAAGGTGGTCACAAGACCACATTTCTAGCCCTGCTTTAGTTAAAAGACAGTAACGAAGCTCTCCAAATGGCGTCTCCGACCAATGACCATCAGATGTGTTCTTCCATCCACAGGAACAGTTTCATTGTGTCACATCAAGGGGAAGTTTTTCTACTTCAGTCACTAAGGGAAACCTCCAAGAGGAAAAAGGCAAGCAATTCTAAATTTATGAAGAACACACACCAGGTCTCCTCCAGAAGTGTGTAGTCTTGGGTCTAAAATAAGTCCACCACAGAGAGCCACAGATACTCACCTGACCCCAAAAAGCCAAAAACTGGTCTCATAGAATAGGTTGCCCTGACCACATGTCCAGCACTGGATTCCACTGGACTACCCACAACCTTTCTCACAGACACCCGGACTGTCATTCCCAAACCTAGGATATGAGGCCCTGATGGGCACCAGGTACACAGTGGCAGGGACCCACCGCTGCACTGGTGCTGGCTGGAACAGGTTCAGGACCCCCATTCACATCGATGCTTCGCTCACGCTTGCTCTCCTCCAGGTCAGTCACTGTGCTCGGGCCCTTCTTCTTCTTCAGCTTGGCCAAGATGGAGGACTCACGCTCAGGGAAGGGTGGCATCTCCTCCAGGACAGTTGCCTATTGGAAGGAATAGAAGTTGGTGTGGCCATTCTGGCACCCATTACCAGCCCAGTGGCCCCAGGACCAAATAGCCCAGCCAGGAGCCCGCACCAGGATGTCAGTGCTGGCAACAGTACTCAGTCGCAGGTACTCCACAGCCCGCTGCTGCAGCTCCACATCTGCATTCTTCAGTTGGCTGTCACTGCGCAACACGTCCTGAATGGTAGCCTTTACCTCTGGAAAGAGGTTCACGAACTTGATGTAGGTGGACAGCAGGAGTGCCCGGGTGGGGACGCTGCACAAGTGGAACTTGGAGTGGAGCAGGTTGAACTGGATCAGAGGGCTTGAGAGGGGCAGAGAGCACAGACGGGGAGTCACACTATCTCATCTGTCCCATGTGCTGCCTTGTGTTCAGCCTGCACCTGCAGTGGGGACCCTATGCTAAAGCAATGCCTCTTTAAGGAGGGCACACTGCCAGCTCCCAGTGTAAGGGTTTCCTCCTCCCTTAGGATGTCAAAGCAGTGTAGACAGGGAGCAGGGCAGTCCAGTGCAGTGCATACCCCTGGTTCCCTGGGGTATTTTACCTGGAACGTGGGTCCCCAGCTATCAAGTTTCCAAATTCCCCCAGGATGTAGCCGCCCACTTTGACCAAGTTCTCATGACACGCTGGAGCCTGCAATGCCTGTGAAACAAGGAACACCAGGAGCCACAGAAAAGGCAGCTGACATGAAGTGATGCCACAACAGACACACCCAGGCCCTTCCTTGCAAGGTGTATTTTGAAGTCAGTGAGAACTTCCCCCTAAAGGCCTGGCAAACTCTGGCTTCCTACAGCTGGCTGCAGTGCCAACAGCAAGACCAGTGACTGCCCCTAGAGACTCTTGAGATGATGTCCCTCATGCACAGTAGGTCGCTCAACAGCCCCATCAGCCCTAATAGGCTTTTGGAGATTAGGATGAGAGGAAACTTCTGCTTGGTGGGGGACATTAGTTCAAGACGGGCATAACCACCACTGGGACAAAGAAGGGCAAGGAGCGACACCCCTGAAGCCCACCTCTGACCCCTCAAGATTAGACACCACTGCCCCCAGTGAGGGTGTGCACCCCTCCCCCACCATACCTCAAACACTGTCTTGGCAGCATAACCCTGCACGTCGTCACGGTTGATGACAATCTGGATGACGCGATACCACACCTCTTCGCTCACATAGTCACCTGCGATGCGGATGAGGTTGAGGATGGTGTCCACATACCAAGTGTAGTCCACTGCATACTTCTCAGCTAAGATAGCCACCTTCAGCACCTGCACACAAGACAGGGCCCTCAGAGACATACTACTGAACACATCAAGAACAGACTGGCGCACGGCCTATGCTGCATTGCAGAAGGACCTATCGCAGGGTGGACAGAAAGCTTTCAGCAGATCTTAAGAGGGCCAGAGAGTGGAAAACAGCTGACTCAGGTGAGGAAAACTGGTCAACTTCAGGGACACAACAGTGCAACTGTGCACAACAGCTGCACCTAGGACAAGGTGCTACCACTCACAACAATCTACTAAGGTCAGCCATACCCCAACCCTGCATTACCTTACCTCCCTGACTCCATAACACTTCCAAAGTTTGGTAGTTTGAATAAGCCTATGCATGGTCCCCATAAGCTCTTACATTTGAATGCTTGGTCTCCAGTTAGTGGAACTATTTGGGAAGGTCTTGGAGTGGGCGCGGTCTTGTTGGATGAGGCTTGTTACTAGGGGTGGGCTTTGAGGTTTCAAAAGTCCATGCCAGGCCCAGTCTGCCTACAACTTACAAGCCATATGAGCCCTCAGTTAGTGTTCCAGAAGCCATGCCTGTCTACCTGCCACCACACTCCCCACTGTGATGATTCTCACAGACTTAACCCTCTGAAACTGAAGGCAAGCCCCCAATTAAATATTTTATTTTAAAAGTTGCCTTGGTCATGGTGTCACTTCACACTGACACCATGGACACTAAAACCAAGAATAAATGGGGCCTCATGAAGCTTAAAAGCTTCTGTATGGCAAGGACACCTCCATTCCAGCAAAGCACAGTCTACAGAATGGAAAAGGTCTTTACCAATAACACAGCTGATAGAGTGCATCTAAAATACATGAAAAACAAAAAACATTAAAAAAACTACTAAACTTAAAAATGGGATACAGAACTAAACAGACAGTTCACAAAAGATGAAATATAAATGGCTAAGAAATACTTGAAGACATGTTCAATATCTTTAGCCATCCAGGAAATGCAAATTAAAATTACTTTGGGATTTCACCTTAACCAAGTCAGAATGTCCAAGATCAATAAAACATATGACAGTGCATGCTGGCAAGGATTCAGGGAAAGGGGAGTACTTGTTCATTGCTGGTGGGAGTGTAAACTTATACTGCTACTAAGGAAATCAGTGTGGCAGTTCCTCAGAACCTCAGGAAACTAGGAATAAATCTACCTCAAGATCCAGCTATAAAACCAGGTGTGGTGTGGTACAAACCTTTAATCCCAGAACTCGTACGGCACATAGGCAGATCTCTGAGTTCAAGGGCAGTCTGGTTTACATAGAATTTCAGGATAGCCAGGGATACGTAAAGAAGGAATGTCTCAAAAAAAACCCCAAAAAGATCCAGCTATACCATTCTTGGGTATGTACCCAAAGGATTCTATATCCTACTCCTAGAGATACTTGCTCATCCATGGTCATTGCTGCTCTATTCATAACAGTCAGGAATTGGAAACAACCAAGATGCCCATCAACTGATGAATGAATAATGATTTTCTTTCTAGCTCCATCCATTTACCTGTGGATTTCATAATTTTCTTTTTCTTAACCACTTTGGAGAATTTTTCCATCATGAAATCAGCTCACGTTTGCTTGGCACAGATGACTACACCCTGCACTAACAGATATCCACCCAGGAAGGTCAGGGAGAAGGAATCTTTTATGTAGTGTCTCACAGACACTCATGTAAGCGTGCCAGGCACTGAAAATCATCCAAAAATTATCCACTGGAACTGATGTCCACAGTAGGGAGCAGCTTGGACAGCCCTCAGGCTGCAGGACTTACAATTTCTTCTCGGATGGAATAGTCAGCCGTCTCTAGGTAGCTCAGCATCTCAGCCACAATCTGCTGGGCGTTGCTGCGGTCACACATGGCATAGAGCAGATCCACTGCCCGCTGCCGTACACTCACGTCTCGTTCCGTCTGGGAAATAAGGCAGAGTCAGAGTCACTCCTGCAAAGCACAGGTTGGGGGACAGTGCCTATCCACTGCTATATGAGAGTCCATAAGGCAGTATCTATTCCATAGGAGCTGTCTTGTGGCACCCTATAGCACTGTTCCCATCAGGCTAGGTGCTCCCCTATCTCAAAGTCCCTTAATGGGCCAGGACTCAACAACTTAGGCCACTTGGAACCCACAAACAACTCACTGCCAGTCCCCTCAGACTTAGTCCTGTCAGGATAAACTCCTCCCTGACCAGCTCCTCTAAGGCTACACTCAGGCCTAATGAGCGGGTGACCACTAAGGCCTCTCCATTGTGTGGGCACAGACCAGCACCTTCCACGTTGCCTGGGAGCTGGTTCCAAGGCACATTCTTGGGCCCCTCTCCAGGTGGCATGGGAAAGAAACCCTACTGCACACAATGCTTGAGAAGCATGATGCAGGTATCTGTAGCCCCCTGCAGTGGTCAACAACAGTTGCAGGATGACCCAGGGCAGGGCAGATGAACCTAATAAGAGTTAGTGCAGCCTGAAATGAGAGCTGTCTTTACGACCAAAGGGAATGATGAGAAAAGACATCAATCAGAACTAGAAAGAACAAAACTTCAAGTTCAAGACAGGCACCAAATGCCTATTGAGTTACACAAAACACAAATCAGGGTCAGACCTGCTCCCCTACAGCTGAAGACTCACCAAAATGAAGAGTCTGAATCCACAGTTCTCTGATGAACTAGCCTAACAAGCAGGTACAGTGTATAGTGTGAGCTGTACCAGAGAAGCACATCAGCAATGTCACTCACACCCAGAAGCAGGTATGAGAACAGGTAACCTCAGCTAGGCTCTTTAAATTCTGGAATTCGAATTCTTAAAAAAATCTAAAATCCTTGACAAGGAATTTTGCTTCATAAAAGGTGAAGCTTCCTGGAGATAAGAACAAAATATTTCCTCTTTCTACCAAAGAAAACTACTTATGTGCTTATGTGTACTGAACTATACTATCTTGGACTCCAGACAGGTGTCACATGAATTCATCCCATGGGACAGGACTGTCACAATGGAGACAAACTCAGGTAAATGTGCTTGGCTAGAACTCTGTTCCCAGGTGCTACGTCCACAGGAATGGCAGGACTTCACTGCAGGAATATAGATAGATTTCTCACCCAATTGCTGCATCCACCCCATATGTCTGCAAGTGACAGGAGCCAGGTAAACACCCTGGGATCCAAACCAAACAGCTTGAAGGAACTCATCTATGCTTACAGGAGGCACCTCCCAATTTTCTGGCATCCACACATGACCAACAAGGAGCACACCTTCAAGGCATTAATGACAGTCTCAATGTGGGTCTTTACAGCTTCATGAGAGAACTCAGAGCTGGCCAACGTGCACATGCTCTCCAGAGCCAGGTAGCGCAGGTTTGTCTCACGGTGCTGCAGGAATTGGCCCAGCTGGTTGCAGGCACGGACAAGCAAGTTAGGCTCGCTGCAAGGAACAAGTGACATGGTGAGAAGGGGAATACAGGCAGGGAGGGCTGGGAACTACAAGAAGAGGACACAGTAGAGGAGATGCAGTGAGGGGGCACCGTGAGGAGGGAGTAGAGAAGTGCAGTGAGAAGTGAGAGAGAAGAAGGGGTGCTGTAAAGAAGCACAATGAAGGATTGTTGTAAAAAGGGTTACAATGAGGAAGAGCTGCAGTGAAGAGGGGTGACTTCCCAGTGAGTCTGCAGGATCTCCTCTACTCCAGAGTGAACTCTAGAAAGCTCTGGAAGACCAAGGGCTTCACTTTCTTCAAGTTGTGTCCAGAAAAGTGACTAGGACAGCAGCCAGCCTGGAGCAGGGCTGTGCAGGAAACTGGACCAGGCTAGGGTGAGTGGTGAAGGCTAATGGGGAACTCAGGATAACATCACAATTCCTCCTTATATAAGTTTTTTAAGGACAAATAAGACTTTCCTCACATTGCAAGATTTGTTTCTAACAGTTCATTCTCAACCCTGCTCCAGTCTGACAGACTGTTTCTGTCACAGTAACATTTATCTAAATGATGTAACAAAAACAGCTGTGCCTGAGTCTCATGCCTCTGGCAGAGACCCAGAGCACAGAGCCACAGGCATACACAAGAGCATGCCACCAGGATTGAACATAAGAAAACCAGAAGCAAGCCTGTGCTGTATAAGACAACCACAGCCTGTGACCCATCCATGGCCCTCTACAGGAGCTGGGAGTCATCACCATCACTGTCCCAGGAGACCCCCAGAATACTGGCGTGTGCCTTCCTGAGCAGCAAAGCTAATAGCACACAGGTGTCCCTTCCTTTCAGAGAAGCCTCTTGGTGACAGGGACACAGCAGTTCTAGGGACGCTGCCACAGCCAAAGTATCTAAAAGGGACATGGTGGGGGGAGAGAGGGCACATGAGCTGGAGAAGTGTGAGGAGTCACCTGTCACCATCTGCACAAAATAGACACCAAGTGCCAGCCTCCGTCTGCTATCTCTGAGAGTGATGTGTTGCTGATAGTGGCTCACCTGTCATGGTGGATGATCAGGCTGATGGCCTCAAACAGCACAGCATTCTTGGCATTTGAGTGTTGGACCTTCTTAGACTTGGGTGGCTCCTGAGCCTTGTTCAGGATGGTCTCCAAGCACTCAGTCAGACGGCCACGCACCGCAGGGTCTTCTGGGCAAGACACAACTGTTGGCTGGGCTCCTAGGCATTCATCCCACCAGCCCAACCCCACACCTTAGCAAGAGGCCTCTGACACACTGTCCTGTGGGTGCCTTTGATGGTTATTCCCAGCTGCAGATATGACAGGGAGCATTTGTAAATTGCCATGGGACAGCTCCCTGTTCCATTGTCATAAACATAAGGTGGAGATAAGAGCAGCTGTGGTAGCCACATCTGCTTCTGATTCAGATGGCAGAAAGTACTTCCGCTGAGACAAGAGTATGTTAGTCATAAAATCCAAGGATTATGGCGAAACAGCTAAGAAGCTTCAAGGGCAAGGAGTCTAGTTTTTATTATTACCCACAAAAATAGAGAAAATATACAGAAATTTAAATTTGGTTCAAAGCAGAAGGAAAAATTGTGCAAAAACTAAAGCCAGCCATTGTGATATGTACCTGTTTCATAGTACTTAGAAGGCAGAGACAGGAGGATTAGGAGTTTAAGACTACACAGTAAGTTCAAGACCAGAATGAGTTACATAAGACCCTATCTCAGTAAGAACAAAACTAGGGCCAGTGAGATGGCTCAGTGAGTAAAGGCATTTGTCATTAAACCTAATGAGCTCAATCCTCAGAACCCACATGTGGAAAGAGAACCAACTCCCACAAACTGCCCTCCACATAAATGTTGTAGTAGATGCACTCCCAATAGAGACACATACACACAAAATAAATGTAAAAACTAGTAAAACAAAAACCTATAGAGAGCAAATTCGAGTCACACTGGTAGGAGGCTGCTATCCCAGCAGCTGGGAGGCAGAAGTAGGAAGATAACAGTGAATCCCAGGACAGTCTGGGCTGTGTAATAAAAACCTATTGCAGCTGGGTGGTGGTGCACACTTTTAATCCCAGCACTAGGGAGGCAGATGCAAGTAGGTCTCTGTGAGTTCAAGCCAGCCTGATCTACACAGTAAGTTCCAGGATAGCCAGAGCTGTTACAGAGAAACCCTGTCTCAAAAAAAAATCAAAACCAAAACAAACAACAAACAAAAAACTGTTACAAAAAAGAAGAGGAGGAGAAAGAGAACAGCAGAACCAAGGCTCTCAATAAATTTTATGCATGGTACTCAAGTAGTTGTGTGTAGATATATGCACATGTGGGAGGGGTCAGCCTCAGGTTCCATCCACATCACATTTTTGAGATAGGGACACTCACTGGGACATGAGCCTTGCCAGTAGCTTACACTAGATCCTCCTGTCTCTGCCTCCCTGCTACTAGGATTACAAGTATGTACCACTAAGCCTGGCTTTTCAGTTGGTGCTTTAGATTGAACTCAAGTCCTTGTGTCTGCCATGCCAACACTTCACTAACTTGACCTCGCTTTGAAGCACCTCCTAATAAACTTTCAAATCTAATAAACAAGATATTTGGCCAGACAGTGGTAGTGCACACCTTTAATCCCACTACTCGGGAAGCAGAGGCAGGCAGATCTGTTTGAGTTCGAGGCCAGCCTGGTCTACAGCTAGGGCTGTTACACGGAGAAACCCTGAATGGGGGATGGGGGATCAAGTAAACAATATTTTGATCAACTGAAGAATTAAATTTTCCCTCATGAAGAATCTGGAGTGAACTGTCATAGAATAGGGGCTGCAGGGAGCACCAAGAAGGGGTATGGGGAATGCTACTTGGGGGGCAGTGCTGTAAAAAAAAACCAAAAACCTACCTAGAAGGACTACAGGGAACATTACCTGGGGGTGGGTAGCACTGCAGCAGTCTCAGAAGTTTGACTGACAGCCAAGGAGCTGGGACAAAGTAGTAAGTATAATCCTGAAGATCTGTTGATGCCGACGTCACAATCTGTAAAACAGGTGAGTGGATAAAAGGCACTGTCCTCAGGAGCCTCTGCGGGACCCTTAGAAGAGCCACACTGGTTCCCTGGCCCATGCCTTCTTAGTTTACAGTGTTAGCTATTTTCAATACTGTTTCCTGTCTCCCCTTGAAGAGAAGCTGGCATGGCCAAATCAGTTCACATTGAATGGGATGGTGCACCCCTTCTAGAGAACAGCTCCAAATGCTCTCTCCACAAGGGCTATGGTGCCCCGAGACACAGATGACCAAGGCTGCTTCCAAGCAACAGTCAAGCAGAAACCATCCCTTAGTACTAAACACTGACACCTGAAGAAGGAAATCTGTGTTTTGTAGGCTGGAAAATGAACAAAACTCTAAAAGTGAGCCTCAGGCTCACTCAGAAGGGACAACCCAAAGAGCTAATGTTCTGACCCACACCCCACAGCCCCCAGCCTGAGAGTTTGCAGAGCCAGGCAGCACTTGCTCTACTTACAATCTCCACCTCATAAAGCAATATGGCCCCCGGCCTAGCTGAGACAACAGCTGTCTCCACAGGCAGTTCTGTGTCCTGTCCACCTCTTATACCTTTTATTGTTGACAATGTTTTTGAGACAGGGTTTCTCTGTGCAACAGCCTTGGATGTCCTGGAACTTGGATGTCCTGTAGACCAGGCTGGCCTTGAACTCACAGAGGCCCACCCACCTCTGCTCCCAAATGCTGGGATTAAAGGCATGCACCACCACTGCCAGGCTGTTACCTCTCATTCTAGGGACCCAGAATTGCTCCCTCCCTAAAAGTGCATCTGTGTGCCCCTTTAGCCATGTGAGCACATTCTAGAAAGCTCATCCTGATGATACTAGCCTGGAGAGTCAGGAAAGGACTAAACAGGACAAGAAATCAACAGCAAGCACCCAAGCCAGGCAAAAACAAGCCCCAAACTACCTCTGGGAAATGCAGAAGCAGGCCCAGCACAATCTGTCTTCCAACATGTGCCTTCCAGCTACAGAATGGCCAGAGAGAAATCTGAAGCTTTAATTGTATTCAATTACAACAGAACATTTAGGAAGAAATAAAACAACAATGATACAAACAAGAACAAAATAGTGTTGGGGAATATTTTCAGGTGTGTGGCTTTTGTTTATGCTGCATTTGTTTGACTCTGTGAAGCTGTGTTACTGTGCCTGTCTAAAACACCTAATGGTTCTAATAAAGAGACAAAGGGCCAATAGCGAGGCAGAAGCAAGGATAGGCGGGGCTGGCAGGCAGAGAGGATAAACAGAAGGAGCAACAAGGAAAAGGAGGTGCAGCAAGAGAACAAGGAGAGGAGGACATCAGGGGCCAGCCACCCAGCTACACAGNTTGTTTATGCTGCATTTGTTTGACTCTGTGAAGCTGTGTTACTGTGCCTGTCTAAAACACCTAATGGTTCTAATAAAGAGACAAAGGGCCAATAGCGAGGCAGAAGCAAGGATAGGCGGGGCTGGCAGGCAGAGAGGATAAACAGAAGGAGCAACAAGGAAAAGGAGGTGCAGCAAGAGAACAAGGAGAGGAGGACATCAGGGGCCAGCCACCCAGCTACACAGCAAGCCATGGAAAAAAAAGTAAAGAAAGGTATACAGAAGAGAAAGATAAAAGCCCAGAGAGGGAAAAGGTAGACAGGATAATTTAAGATAAGACAAGTCGGCAAGAAACAAGCCAGGCTAAGGCAGGGCATTCATAACTAAGACTAAGCCTCTGTGTGTGCTTTATTTGGGAGCTGGGTGGTGAGCCCCCCAAAAGAGTTCAAAGAGTAAAAAAAAACACACAACAAAATAGGAAAACACAATAGAAGATCAAGAAAAAGAAAATGACTACTTTCAGATGAATTAGTACAGTCAATGGAGCACACCTCAGATATGGTCCATAAAGCTACAATAGAGAGGGGGCTAGAGACGTAGCTCAGTGATGGAAAAACTGCATAGATTCAAGCCCTAGGTGCAATCCCAACACTGCCTTCCAGGGGGGAAAAAAGGAACAAAAAACCCAGACTTGCCACTTCTGCAGATGAGATAAGCATATGGCCAATAAGCAATGAAAAGATGCCCAAACTTGTAACACGAGGGGCTTGCTTGTCGGGGTTTCAGTCCTGCCCAGTTCCCCGAAGAAGCAGGATGTGACCTGCCTGGCTGAAAGGTACTGAGCCACGTGGCTAATGTAGATAAGAATAATGGGTTAATATAAGCTACAAGAGCTAATAAGAAGCCTGAGCTACTGGGCCAATCAGTTTATAACTTATGTAGACCTCTGTGTGATTTTCTTTGGGATTTACCGGCTGTGGAAACTGGACAGGACAAAAACCCCAACAAGCAGGCCCTCATGTTACACAACCTCATCATTAGGAAAATTCAAATCACAGGATACACCCCATACCTGTAAGTAAGAGCAAGAATAAAAAATAAAACATGCCAGCATGATAGCAAGATGGTAGGTACATACCTACAATCCCAGTACTTGGGGGGGGGGAGGCGCTAGGCTACAGAGCAAGACCTTGTCTCAAAGGGAGGTGGGGAGGGTAGGCCAAACGGCTCAGTGGGCAAAAGCACTTGCCTCACAAGCCTGACAACCTGAGATCAATCCCTGGAACCTATTAAAGATGGAAGGAGAGAGCTAGATAGATGGCTCAGTGTTTCTTCTAGAGGCCCTAAGTTTAGTTCTCAGTAGCCACATCAGGCAGCTCATAACTACCTGTAACTCTATCTCCATGGGGATCTGATGTCTCTGCTCTCACATGTACATACCCACATGCAAACAGATATGCCTACACAAAATTAAAAACAAACCCTTTAAAAAAAATGGGAGAACCAACTCCTAAAAGTTGTCCTCTGACCTCCACATCAATCATGATGTGCATACATATAACATACTAAAAGACACACATTGGTGAGGATGTGGAGAAATTAGACCCTGTGTACTGTTGATGGGATGTAAAATGGTGTAGGTACTGTGCAAACAGTGTATCAGTTCTTTAAAAAATAAAATTAGCATATAATCCAGCAATTCCACTCCCCCCAAAAAAGCAGCATATAGGAGACATTTGCACAGTCACATTTACAACAGCTCTATCCACAGAAGCCAAAATATGGAAGTAGTCCAGCATCCAAGTAGCCCAAGGCTGAGAAGTTAGCAAAATACATGAGACAATATTATTCATCCCTCAGAGCTGAAGAGATGGTTTAGTGGTTAAGAGAACATACTGCTATTCCAGAGGACCTTAGTTCAGTTCCCAAGACCCATGTTGGATGGCTCATAACCACCTATAACTCCAGATCCTAGGGATCCATCTCTCTCTCTCTCTCTCACCTGTATGAGCAGTATGCGTAAGTACACACACACACACACACACACACACACACACACCTTAAGAAGTAAAGATTATTCAAGCCTAGGAAGAAAGAAAATACTGACAAGTCTAACAACACAGGTAGAACCTAAGGACAGTATGTTAAATGAAACAATATTATGTGATTCTACTTGTGTAAGGTAGTCAGTGTTGTCAAAGCCAAAGATAGTCATGTAGAAGGTGCCAGAGACTGGCAAGGGACAGGTGGGGTATCAGTAGTTAATGAGGACAGTTTCAAGTTTACAGGTGAAAAGAGAAATAGAGAGCCAGTGAGAGGGCTTAAGGGATATAGGTGCTTACGTTAAGACTAATGACCTGAGTTTGATCCCTGGGGCCCACATGGAAGGAGAGAACTGACACCCATAAGTTGACCTCTGATCTCCACATGCATGCCATGACAGACATGCTCACATGTGTGAACAAATAATACATATTAAAAAACAAAGTTATACTAAAAGGAGATTTGCTCAACTATGTTGTTCATAGCAACATTATGTGAAATAGCCAGAACCTGGAAACAACCCCTCAACTGAAGAATGGATAAAATAAAATGTGGTGTATTTACACAATAAAGTACTACTCAGCAGTAAAAAACAATGACATCTTGAAATTTGCAGCCAAATGGATGGAACTAGAAAAAACCATTGAGTGAAGTAACCCAGACCCAGAAAGATGAACATGGTATGTACTCACTCATAAGTGTATATTAGATGTAAAGCCTATCATCTATGACCCCAGAGAAGCTAGGTAACAAGGAAAACCTAACTAAGAGAAACATATATAGATCCCCCTGGGAAGGGGAAATAAACAAGATCTGTGAAAATTGGGAGCATGGGGGTGGGGGGAGAAGGAAGGGCAGAAGGGGAGAAGAAGTGGAAGGGGAAGAAAAACATGCGGGAGGGCTGAGATAGGGAAGGACAGAGAGGGAGAGCAAGGAAAGATATCTTGACTGAGGGAGTCATTATGGGGCTAGCAAGAAACCTGGTACTAGGAAAATTCCCAGGAATCCACAAGAATGACCCCAGCTAAGACCCTAAGCAATAGTGG
>LOJH01002389.1:5324-22743 GCA_001685095.1 Ellobius talpinus | reverse complement strand
TCATAGAACCTTCATCCAGTAACTGATGGAAGCAGATGCAGAGATCCACAGCGAAGCACTGAACTGAGCTCTCAAAGTTCAGTTGAAGAGAGGGAGGAGCAATAATATGAGCAAAGGGGTCAAGATCATGATGGAGACACCCACTGAAACAGTTTACCTGAGCTAATGGGAGCTCAATGACTCCAACTGGGGGTGGGTGGGTGTATGACACATGACAACCAGCACTGTACCAAACTAGACCCTCTGAATGTGGGTGTTAGTTATATGGTGGCTGGGGCAGTTTGTGAGGCCACTGGGAACAGGATTTATCCCTACTGCTTGAACTAGCTTTTTGGAGCCCATTCTCATCCTAAATATAGTGGGGAGGGCCTTGGTGCTATCTCAAAGCGATGTGCTGGACTTTGTTGACTCCCCATGGAAGCCTTACTCCCTCTGAGAAGTGGATGGGGGTGGGGTAGAGAAGGTGAAGGGAGGGAGAAGAGGGGAAGGAGTGGGAACTGGGATTGGTATATAAAACAAGAAAAGATCATTTTTTAAAAAGATAGACAAATTTAAAAAATTATAGCAATAGACACAGCTTATGGATCTTCTTAACACCAATGATTTTATGTGTATGCCACCATACTATATCTATTTTTTGAGACAGAGTCTCACTATGTAGCCCTGGCTGGCCTTGAACTCACAGAGATCTACCTGCCTCTGCCTCCCAAGTGCTGGGATTAAAGGCAGGTGCTACCAAGCCTGCCCCTCAAAAAAAAAATTTAAGCAGTTGCATAAGATAATGTTATATAATAGTTAAAATACAAATTCGAGATTGGCGATACAGTTCAGCAGTGGAGTAGCATACACAAGGTACTAGATTCAATCCCCTGAACATAAAAATGAATAAATAAATAAATAAAGTAAGAATATTAGGTAATCACTGAGAAGAGCATTTTAAACATAAAACAGAGCTGTCAGTCTAATATAAGGTGGGGGGGTGACTGATGATGGAATGGCTATGGCAACAAGCTTCCTCAAAACCTGAAACTAAGGCCAGTAGCAGGCGGATGTCATGGCAACTGAAACACCATTCCAACTCTGAAGGAACAGGTATCCTTCCTATCAGCACACTAACATGGACACCCAGCCTCCCCTCAGAACTTCAAAAGGGCAATCTTTCTCTTCCACTTACTGATGAGACCAAGAGCACAATTCCCATTAAGAGATGGATGGCTGTGCTGCAAACTAAAATTGTGCTTTACTTCCAGGGCCACTGTCTGGTTTTTTTTGTTGTTGTTATTTTTTTATCTTTTTTTTAATCTTGGGTGAATTCTAAAAGGAAATACTACAATAACCAGAAGGTCAAAAAAAAGACAACCTTTTAAATTTTGTATTGTATCATAAAAAATTTTAAAAAGCTACAAAGGTTACAGAGACACCTTGTATGCAAAGGCAAGTGACACCACAGGACTTGGGGGTAGGGACCAGGTACACAGATGATTTGTGAGACCGCAGTCTGACTGGGAAAGCTCCAGAGAGCAGTGTAGGCAGAGCAGGAAGTAGAACTCTCAGAGTAGAAGGTTCTCCAGTATGGTCCAGGATATTGGGTCCCTCACATCTGTACAGTTCCAGCTGTACCACCTAGGTGTGGTCTCACAGCAGATGACTTCACAAGCAGGATTTACCATGCTGACTAGAGAAGGTTCAGCAACTTAAAGTCTCTAACCAGAGGACTCTGCAAAACAATGACATGGTAATGTATCTGGCCCATGGAGGAAGGACTGTCAGTTCAAGGCCAGTCTGGACTACACAATAAGAGCCTGTCTCCAAGCAACAAGAAACCCAAATAGCATGTCACACCAACTTCTACACATAGATCAGGGAAGGCCGTATACACTCCACTACCTTTGAAGAATAACAAAGGGTAAGTGGTGGCAAGTTGTATGTTCCAATCCAATGCAGCCAACAGTGCCAACAAAATCCACATGAATGATTCCCAGCCTCAATGACTAACAGGCCCTATCACAACAAAATACAAGTCCAAGAGGCCAGTGTGAGCAACCTCAGGCAGTACCAAAGCAGAGGAGCCAGCCACGTTACTGAAGATAGCACAGCAAGTACTGCAGAAGCTATTGAACACCCCATAGCCTGGGCAATGCCATGGAACTGGGCTGCTCATGGTCAGCCACTAATGATTGTCTCCAAGCAGAAAGTAACAAAAGGCTTGAGAGACCAGGGATGACTACATTGCAGTCCACTGAACTGTCACTTCTCTGCAGGATCAGAGAGTAATAACAGTGACTCCAAACATAAGTAAGGGGTTTACACCCAAGGCTTCCAGACAGACACATGTAAAATAAACAAGCCACAGACCCACTGACAAAACCTGAGACACAAAGTCAGAGCCAGTCCTAGCTACAGTGAAGGTGGGTAGGGAGTACACCAGCTAATGGGCTCTCCCCTTTAGGAAAGGAGACAGGAGAATGTTTCGCACTGGCAGCTGCCTCTCAGCATGCACACTGGATAGGGCAGGGTACTTCTCAACCAACAGAAAAAGAAACGTCAAGGACTGGGAGAGGCAATTTTCACTCTGAAATTTACAAAGCGGGCCAAATATCCTGCATTCTAAAATGTAAAAATTACTTCAGTCAAGCAAAGAAGACCACCCTGTTGTCTGTGCCCACCACGGACTTACTCTGCTCAGTCGAGAGACAGCTAAAGAGACAGAAGTCTTGAACTCCTCGGGATTCTTCTGGGCCAGTGTGGTGATGAGGCTGGTTGCAGCAGTCACTACACCCTGAAAGACAAAGACTCCAACCAGGAGGCCCACAGGAACCACAGGTGACAGGACATATAAAATGCAATCTATAGTACAGAGTTCCAGGCCTGCCCTAACCAACCCGTGAGGTTTGCAAAACTGAGACAGGGAATACCGGCTTCTTCTGTTTCCACCTTCTCTCTGGAAACTGGAAATCTAGTCCAGCTTGGTCAAGATACTTGCAGGTGAAGGAGGGTTGGAGCTGGAAAGTGTGTGAGCCTTATTCTGTCCCCATCTGCTCTAGTTGCTTTCAATTTAAACCAACGTGCCTACTGTAGTGGGAGACAGAACCTTCCAACTCATTTGAATTTTCACAATCCTGTTGTGTCTGAACTTGGATGGGTCCCAGACCCAGGGCTCCCTTGCAGAGACCCCACACCCTACCTGGGCTCAGACTGGAGCAGCTGAAACCCCAGTTACCCATAACATGGCAGTTACCCATAAGGCCTTAAGTCTACCACTGTACCAGGAAAACAACTGTGTCCAGCACATTATCTCTTGAAAGATTTTGGTTAACAAATTCCTAGGCAGGCAGTCTAGCACACCTGTAATCAAAGTACTTCAGAGGAAGAGGAAGAAATGTTACTTCAAGGCCAGCCCAAGCTATATAGCAAGACACTAGTTCAAAAACAAAAGTAAATTCTGTCAGGAGACAGGCACTTCTGGGTTCCCAGCATTTGGAATAGGCCAAATCCACATGAAATGTAGCTACTCAAGCTAGTGCAAACACCTGACTATTGGCCACCAACTCAGTCTCTCTCTGTGTCATGGTTTGCGCTTGTGTGGTCTCACAGGAAGCTAACAACAAGCACACTGCTATATGGTAACACACTGCCCTCGAATATCCCCTGGCCTCAGGTGAATATAGAGCAACCCTGGCCTTTTGCTCCCTCTCCAAATCTCTTCCCCAGATGGCAGGTTCAGACCTCATACCTCTAAGTCATCTGTTCCACCTCACCACCCTTATGGGTCATCAGGGCTGATCCCTGCCTTTCCACCAGTAGATCCCTCTTCTAACGGCCTTTGTGTATTCCTGATCTCACTTGCAGATCCTTGGCCTTGAGATTATACACTGTTCTCAGAAGAGGCCACCAAGCTCACTATAAGCAGGCATCTGACATCTTAACCAGAGTCCCCGAGCTTGAGGCTAGGAAAGCAGTGTCTCAGGCCTTCTCCAGTGGCAAAGCTGGACACGGGTTTGGAGCAGCTGAAAGGACAGCATGTCATGCAGCTGAGGAAGGCTGAGCATATGGATATAATGCCCCGTCCTTTTTGACTCTGAACTGAGTTCCTACCACTAGCCAAGATGCTAGGAAAATAATATGCATGTGAAAAACCAAAAGCAACCAAGAAATTGAAGTCAAAGAATCAGTATTCAGGGAGGTGATGTCCTGGCACCAAAGACCCAGCCTTTCTACCTGGAAATGACTTGATGGCCATGGCAATGTGACTGTAGAAAGCAAGAAATAATTTCTGCCAGAATTCTACAGACAAAACTATCCATATAAGCTGCTGAACTAGAGCAAATGCTGCTCAATGCTCCTCACAGCTGGCTCACCCACACATCTCTGTGACACGTGGCTTTCACAGCCTCTGAAAACCTGGTTGAAGTCTAAGCACTATACTTTGACAATGAGAATCTTCATCTTTCTGAGCCTTGGTTTCTTCAGCTGTAAAACTGGGAAATCCCTACATGGTGGTGGCATACACCTTTAATCCTAGCACCAGGAGGCAGAGGCAGGTGGATCTCTGTGAGTTTGAGGACAGTCTGAAAGAGTTCCAAGACAGCCAAGACTATACAGAGAAACCCTGTCTCCAAAAACAAAAACCTGGGAAATTCCCACTGTTTACAATTTACAAAGTCTACTGATGGTGAACTACCATTTCTCTGACACAGCTGATGGCCTCCAGCAATACCTTCTGACCCCCAAGTGGTCAAACCTGCAAAGGCTCAGCTATGTGCACCAGTGCTCAGGACCCACTCACAAACCAGCATTACTGGCTCACCTCCAGGGCCCTCTGCATTCTCTGCGCTCCCTGCAAGATCAACTCCTAGCTCAACAAGCACAAGAAGTCACACAGGACAGTGTGGATGGCTGCCATTCCAGAATAAAATGTCCATTGCAAGCCCCATGTACTGTCCTCTGAATGTTCATATAACAATCTAACTTTCACAGCAGATTCTCCTGGGCTGGGGAGATAACTAGCAAACACACCTGCCTGACTCCAGGTCATCAGACTCACTTACTCAGCAGTCCAAGCACAGAGGCCATGGCCCACAGCCAGAATCACCATTACAGTCCTCTTCTACAAAATGACTTGCACACTGAAGTTTAACCAAGAGGTGGAATGCACCCATCACAGCCCCCATATAAGCAGCTTATAAGGACATAGGTGCTGAGTGGGAATCGCCCTGCATAGAGGGAATCCCTGGAGAATGTCTTGCTGCAGGGAGATGCTGGCAGTCTGTGTGCCTGGCTGCAGAGGAGACAGTACATCACCTTCATCCTCCTGAGAACCTCAAAGGGCCACTTCTACAACACTCTCTGAAAAGCTTATTGAGTGGTTAAGAGTGGAATGAAACACAGACACTTACCAAGTGCTGGTCATTGAGGAGGTGCACCACTCGGGATGTCCAGTCGCCCATGGGAACTAGGTCAGGTGATGTCCTATATAGACGCAACAAGCACAGGGCTGCACTTTGCTTCACACTATCCATGGTGTCTCTGGAAAATAGACATCATCAGTCATTCAGGAGAATGGTGGCCTCTCAAGGTACCATAGGTTAAGCCAATCAGAGCAGAGCATGGATCTGCGTAGAGAGCACATCAGGTTCACCAGGAGACCAGTGGGTCAAGAAAGCCTGCACAGTTCAACATGCCAGCCCTGCACAGGTCATTCTTAAGGACAAAGATCAAGCAGGAATCCAGCCCACAGGTAAAAGCCTACATGTTTGCTCTCTGGCCTCCAAAGGCTTCAACTCTCATCCCTTCCCGGATATTGAATATGCAAGATGGGCTACAGAGGTCAGGCATGTCTATGACACTCCTCTCTGAACCAAAGGACTCTTCCCCCTCTGCACCCAATTTATCACAGCAAGAATAGACTGGAGGCCTGAAATACCAGAGAAGTTTCTACACAATGTGTCCTGCCCCACTACTCTGAGGAAGCAGGTTCAAGTTGTCTTGTCCCGGTGAAGAAATGTGGTCTCTTTTTCTTTTGCTTTAGATTTTATCATTGTTTGATGCAGGGTGTCGTCATGTATCCTACACGCACCTCAAACTTAAGATTTTCTTGTCTCAACCTCCTGAATGCTAAGATTACAAGGATATGTCACCATGCCCAAAGCTAAGACTATCTTAAGAGGAAGTACGTACGCTTGTGTCCTGGCGTAGCCTGCAGCCTCACATCAGCACCTGCTGCAGCTGTGTGTAAGCTGTGTGTCAGCTGTTGTGCCCAACGTGGATAACTGCATCCACAGAAAGCCTGAGAAAGCTTGGGAAAGAATAAAGCATGTTTTCTTGGTAGCAGCAATTTCTTGGGTCTGCTCTGCTTGCTAGAGGCAAGCAAGCGCTCTCTTCCTCACCTGACACGCAGTTGCTGGTGTCCAGTCACACTGTGCATGAGAGGGCCTGAGGCAAGCAGCCTCTGGGGTCAGGGAGTGCTGTCCTCTCTCCACTCACTCCGAGGCCAAAAGTTGTAAGTGGGTGCAGACACCAAGCAAGAAGCAACTATTTTCTAATCTGTTGAAGACAGGCACTCTGGGGGCTCCCCTTCACCATACCAGACCTTGCTAAGAAGTAGGAAAGAGGCCAGGCGTAGACCTAGCACTCAGGAGGCAGAGACAGAAGGATCCCTGTGAGTTCCAAGCCAAACAGGACTACATATTGAGACCCAGTCTCAAAAACAGTCAAATAAAGCCAGGTGGTGGTGATGCACGCCTTTAATGGTGCACTCAGGAGGCAGAGGCAGGTGGATCTCTGTGAGTTCAAGGCTAGCCTGGTCTACAAGAGCTAGTTCTAGGACAGCTAGAGCTGTTACACAGAGGAATCCTGTCTCAACACTCCCCCTAAAAAAGTCAAACAAACAAACAAGCAGTGGGAAAACAAAACAGGTTGGCCAAGTTAGCTGAGGAGAGAGCATCCCCAGAAGAACCAGAACCCGCCAGAGTCCTTAGAGCTGAGGCAGGAGCTGTGGCTGTGATGAAAAGGAAAAGAAGGGCCGGTGGACCCTAGCTCATCTAACTCTTGGTTACTGAATTTTTATTCCCAAATAAAACAAAAATCAAGAGGAAAACCTTCTAAATCTCCCCCAGAACTATTCCAATGAAGAAAATTACTACTCTGAATAACTTTGGCTTATGTGTAGTGCTGGGGATGGAAACCAGGGTTTCACACATATTAGATAAATGCTCTACCACTAAGCTGCAGTCTAGCCTAAAAGTCCTTTTAGATACTCATCCAATGAGGAGAAGAGCAGGCCCATGCCTCATTCTGGCTTTGTATCAACCCCATGGGAGCCACTGGCAGGTGCCCTCACTGTAGGCTACAACTGCAGGGTTTGTGCAACAAGAACCATGCTTGTTTCTACACATTCAACCAGGATGCTGAACCAGGAGACCATCTCCCCTTGTTCCCAGAAACCTCAAAAGAAAGGAGCAAGCACCTGCCAGCTCAGAGGTAAGGACACAGAGCACCCTCTTACACCCACTGAGCCCAGAGCAGCTCCCACCTCTTGTAGGTTATTTCTGATCCTCTACTGTATCCTAGGGGACCAATGACACCTCCCACCTCAGCACCACATCCTAATTGCTGCAAAACTACTCCATCATGATGTCATCTACATTCACTGGCCTCCCATCCCCAGGCGCCACACTAATCAGAACCGTGCACAATGGTGCACAAACACTATTCACAAAATCATCTAGTGTTCACTAGGATTCGCCTCTTGCTTACAGGGTATCATGGTAGGCTTTGCCTATGAACTGGCCCTACAGCCCAATATTCTCCAACTGGGAGGTATCACCTGTCTTCTGCTAAAGAACCTTTACTCAGCACTGGGCCTTGGGGTCATTGTGCATGTGTGCTTGCAGATTTCAGAAAATATGCCTGTTCAATGTTTTTCAAGGATTACCCTGTCTGCATACTCTCCATTGGACCAGCCCTGTGGCAATGCCAGAAGGCAGCAATATAACAGAGATATCCAAGCCAGAAACCCCCATGGAGCACAGCAGGCAACACACAGGACTCCATGGTGACTACTAGGGAGGAAGGCCAGGGAGGCCTTGCTAGCAGCTCACACTTGCATTCTGCCCAACTTCCTTTCTCTCTGGTCTCAGCTCTAGTCTTTCCTCTACCCCAATACCCACTGTGATCTCCTACCTCAGGTACCCTGCTGTTCTCTATGATTTATACTTACAGTCTACAGTAATAAAGCCTTCGAGTTCCCACTGCTGCTCAGCTCTGTAATGCTCGTCGTCATCAATCTCTCATGGTCCACACCTACATTTCCACAGGACAGTTCTTTCCAGCTTGGCTCTTCTACCTACCTGTGCTTCCCATCGCTCAGGGTTGAGGTGCCAAGGCTGACGTAAAGCTCCTACACCACAGCACAGCGACAGAGGCCTGCATTGTTCTCTATTTTGTGTCTGTGCCACCCGTAGGACATTTAGTAGCATCTTTGGCCTCTGACTACTAGTAACAGAAGTAGGCCCTCCACTATGAAAATGGCAAATGCTGAGTCTTTGTTCAGTGCCAGCCCCATCCATTTCCCCAGATAGCTGACTTAAGTAGAGAATGTGGGTTAGCTCTGACCTATGGGACCCCCCCACCTATACTCCAGCTTCATAGGCAACAGAGGGCTGTGGTGACAGCTCCAAAAGCCTTGACACCCCATTCAACTCACTAACAACTATCCTATCCTGACACCTAGACCATGATGAATGTAACCACTATGTCCGCAGACTGGCTGGACAACAGCATAAAGCACATGACCAGGCAGAGGCTAGCCTTGCCTCTGCCAACCCTGAGACCTGACACAGCCCAGAGCTGCTTCAAACTCTTCCAGAGCAGCCCTTTGGCACCACTTGACAGTTCTCCAAATGAACTGAGGGGAGAGATGATGCAAAATTCTCAAGATACAAGGGTTTGGCCTTTGCCCCAATGCTTCTGGGAAGGGATAAGACTCAGCACTATGCCAAACAACTTTGTTTCTTTCTCCTTAGAGTTCATGCAAGGCTGGAGTTCTTTCTGGGCTGTCAGGCTAAGAAGGGTTTTCTTCTATGATCTGTTCTAAGTGTCAATGATCTCAGGGAGAGAATATGACAGAGCCTCTGAGCTCTATACTAGGGCTTTGTGATGTCTCACACTACACATAGGGGAGTGTGTTCAGACGGAGAGCATGCTGTCTGTCAACAGTACCCAGATACATACCCTGCCACGAGGATCTTGGGGATCTCTCCAGCGAAGGCCTCCGCCATCTCACGGCTACCCACATTGGCAATGCAGTGCAGGGCCAGGCCCATAAATGTGGGGTTGCGGCTGGCTAGGTCATTCTTGATGGCATTGTTAATCAAGCGGATCAGTTCGCTGTTTGAGTTCACCAATACAGAGATGAAAAGGTAGCCCTGTATTCCCAGAAGGCAGGGACAAAAAGCTTATGACAAGACGTCTAATACACAGTGCACAGATAAGCAAGCCTGGAAGGTCTCAAGCACCATCGCAATGGGTGCCACAGAGACTTGTCGCTGAAGACAGTCCACATTCAGATAATGTACCAGTGAACGATATTTTTGCTACCATCCAGCCCTGATGCAACATTCCCATTAAAATGTGTGTATAGTCAGAGGCTCAAGGAAACCAGACCACTTAGTCCTTCCCCAAGCCTCACTTCCTTCTCAATAGTTCACACATCTATGTCCAGAAACCACGGTATCCTCAGGTCAGGATGGGAGGGAGCTGTCACTGCAAAAAGCAAACCTGGCACCGTTCACTAATAAATATACATACAGGTCTGCCCAGAAACCTAGTTTACTGCTATCCCCTCCTCTCTCAAGTTTATCCCCATTGTTACCTCACTACCTGTTCAAACCAAGTCTCATATCACCATTCTGTCACAAGATGGGAATGTGGAGCCTGAAAACACAGAAGGCTAATTTTCTTAAAGAAAATTCTAAGATATTGGCTTACTATTTTGATTTCTGTAAGTTAAATTTTTAACAAAAAGAAAAGGCTGTTAATTAAAACACAAACAGCCTTACTACAAAAGAAAGCAGAGCTAAAACACCAAGCCTAAGCAAGTCTGAGCAGACTGCATAGCAGGGACTCTCAACTCTAGTGCAGGGGAGGAGAGGAAAGGGACAGCACCTTCTATGGCTTTATTTCTTGTCCCTGTGGGCGCAGATCCCATTTCAGACAGTCATGCAAAAGGTCAGGGAGTAAAGTCATGACTGGTACTGTACTCTCTAACAAGGGCCGTTGAAAAGAAGGCAATAAGGCCTGTGGGTAGCAGACACAGGGGTGTAAACACAGAGAATCTACCAGTCTAAGCCAACAGAGCAGTGGGAAGAAGGCCACCCCATCAAAGTCTATCCTTGGCTCCCTAGAAGCAAAGAACTAAGTTGGAATGAACATGGCTCCTAGGTACCAGCACCAGGCAGTAACATGGGCCAGATGCACACATGGTTAGTACCCAATATGGAACAAAGTAGAAGGAAGAGATTCTACAAACTGCATACAGGGTACAAGGCCCTGCCCCTCAACCATACTCACAATCTGCTTTTCCGTGTATCTGTTTGAGCTCAGAAGATTCACAGCTTCCATGTGTCCAAAGTCAATGTCATGACCAAGGAGAAAGATGAAGAGCAACTTGCAGACATACTTCTTTTTACTGTAGCCATCAAGAGCCTTGTCACCTACAGAAAAGGTGAAGAAAAGTTTATATCCAGTGGGCAAGGTGAGGAAGGCAGAGAACTGTGTAGCAGAGTAACAGACTGCAGTAAAGGTCTCAAAGAGGGCACAGGCCTCCAGCCAGACATGCAGCTACAGATGCAGGCAAAGCAGCTATCTCACCTGGTAATCATGGTGCACACCAAAAACCAGAATACCTTGCAGTTAGTGTTCTGTTGTGCCCAATAAGACCTGCTAGTGCTTGACCTCCTTCAATCTACCTTGGCCCCCCAAAACCCTGAAGGAATCTATCTGTAAGCCCTACATAAATCATCAAGATAATCCTTTAACCAGGCTTACTGCCTTAGGCAGATACACTTACTATAAATTATCTTCCATTTCACAACAATTATGGGGCAAATCACCTAGCCATAAAACCACACAGACACAGTCCAGGAACACGTGGCATGGCTGAACTCCCTCCTGATCACAGCAATCAGGTTCAACAGGAGACTTACTAGAACACAAAAGCTCCACATGTAACCAAGCGCCATCAGCACTACCTCTCACTTCATCTAAGCATAGGAATTCCTGCAGCAGTAAGGAAGGGATGCTGCCATATGCTCTTCTCACTGGGCTGGGCCTTCCAATGACACTGTGTCAGTATAAGGTACGTATGGTCTAAGCTCTGTGAGTTCTAGGCCATACTAACTTCTCATCCAGACTCTTCAAATCTCATTCCTTTTTTGTAGTTGTGAAGAGTGAGTGGGAGGCTACAATAAGAAGGAATTCTTTCCAGAATGATGTTTTAATGATTTCACAGTTCCTGGAACCCACCCTCAAGGATCAACAGCTGTAAGCTACTACTGTGAGTCCCTGGCTTGCCCATGCACAGATGTGGTTTGCAACATCAAATTTCTGCCTGTCAGTGACGGTTTCACATGTGCAACTCTGTGAGGGGTGATGAGTGAGACAAAGCCTCATTCTATATCCCAGGCTGGTCTGGAACTCACTATGTAGCCCAGGCTGGTAGTAAACTTACAGCAATTTTCCTGTAGTATAGCACCACATATCTATAATTCCAGCACTTGGCAAGAGGAGAGAGGATCTAAAGTTCAAAGTCAGCCTTGGCTGCACAGCAAGTTTGAGACTATCCTAGACTATATGAGCCCATATCTCATTTTAAAAAATTAATATTGTATCTGAGAATCACTGTATTTAAATCGACCGACACAATGCTGTAACTATTTGAGGTGGCCAAGTGTAAACTAAAAGGGCTAGAAACATAGCTCATTGATACAATGTCCAACATGCAGGAAGACCCGGATTTGATCCCCACACTTTTGCCCCAGAAACCAGGTAGCAAACACCTATAATCTCAGAACTAGGGTGGTGCAGGTAGGAGAATCAGAAGTTCAAAGTCAACCTTCATGACATCACACTTTCTAGGCCAGCCTGGTCCTTCTAAGTCTCTAAGTCTAAATTGAAGTAGTGCCCTTTTGTATAATTCAGCATCAATCATTCAGCAAGTTTAGACTACAGTAAAAATAAAGATAATAGATTCAGCTCTCCAATGTCCACTGCTCATGTTTATCTGCTTGCTATCAAGGACTTAATGTCTACATAGACTTTAAACTCAGGACATCATTACCACACATAATCACCTTTTAAATTTACCCAACATCCTCTGCTTTATCACTCCTTTCTGTGTAACTGACCTCGTTTGTACCTGGAATCATGAATCTGTAAAAGTTCTTCTATCAGAGAGGCCTGCCATTAAGAAATTCTTCCACTTTGTATTTAATATATTTTTAAGCTTTATTATTATTTTAGGCTTTTGGAGGGGTTGGTTTTGGGGTTTGTTTTGTTTTGAGATGGGGTCTCATTATGTGTTATTGGCTGGCCTGGAACTTGCTTCCATGTAGACAAGGCCAGCCTTGAACTCACAGAAATCTACCTACCTGCCTATACCTCCCAAGTGCTGGGATTAAAGGTATGTGCCACCATGCCTAGACTTATTATTTGGCTTATTTTATTTTATGAGTATGGGTATTTTGCCTGCATGTATCATCATGTGCATTCAATCCTAGAAGAGGATACTGGATCCCCTAAAGCGGGAGTCACAGATGGTGGTAAGCAACCATGTGGGTGCTGGGAATCAAATTAAACCCAGGTCCTCTGGAAGAGCAAGACTCTTAACCTCTGAGCCACCTCTTCAGTCCTTATTTCATTTTTTGAGACAAGGCCTCACTATAATAACCATACTGACCTTAAACTGGCAATCCTCCTGACTCGGCCTCCCTCCTGAGTTTTATAAGAGTTTGTATATGTAAGCTTGCACTCACTGTGTCTTCTCCCTCCCCCTCCCTTCCTCCCTCTCCTTCCCACCCCCTCTCCTTTCCTCTTCCTCCCCTACTTACCATTGTTTTAATTCTCTTTTCCTTCAGCTTTGGTTCTGTTTTTTAATAAGACACTTTTCCCGAGTCACCCCTAGAACGGACTTCCTCAATGTCTGGACTTGGCATCCTTCTTGCTGCTCCTGCTGTTCCTGCTCAAAAGCTGCCAGCCTTGCACAGCTGCTATGGAGACAGGACTCTGCCCCTCACTGTTCAGAGCATCTGTCTTTGAACTCACACATTGTATACTAACATAGTCAGTGGAGATTTCCTTTCATTTACTCTGTTTGTTCCAGAGATTCTGAGTTTTCTAAAGCCCATCAGATCTGCCCACCCCAACCCCGTTTCTCTAAGACGCCAAGCAACGTTCCAGCATCAACTCTAATCTGTACCTCCCACCACCCATCCGCTACCTTTTCCTCCCTCTGAGCTACAGTTTCCATCTATCTGACTAACCTTCCAGAACACCAAGGTTTTCTTAAATTACCCCTGACACCATAGCCATCCACTGTATCTTCATTTAAGTTACTGTAACTGGTCTTATTTCAAAGCCTGCCCTTACTTCTGACACTTTCTAAGTTTCCTACCGAGTTTGTCTTTTAAACCTTTAAAATGCTGTAAACCTAGTTCACTGTAACACAAACCTGACGTAAAATCTTCATGATTCCATCTCCTGGGCCTCTGTAGGCCCCAGTTCACAGGATCTTGTTTCTGTGAGCACCCTTGTTCTCTCTGACTCACTAAAGAGTGTATTTAAACCAATTGCATTCAAGGTCAGGGAGATAACATTTTCCTAACAAAGGGACTGGTACTCTTCACCTCAACCCACGTCTAAGTGTGAGGCTTGTATGCAGTGCCACGTGCCAACGGAGCCCAGCTGCAGTCTGAGAGAGGCCAGTGGACCCAGTTCCCAGAGCTCTGGGGTGATTTTGGTTTGATGTAGAAGAGGGTCTCCAATCTGGTGGGCTCCAGACTTTGGCTTTTATCCCTCTACACAAGGAATTCTGACAGGATTATGGGTGTCCAAAGCATCTAGCCTCTGCAACCTGGATGTCAGCCTATATCCTACCCCTAACTGACAACCAAAAATGCATTTCTTGGAAGAAAGGCAAGATCATTCCAACTAATGGTCAGGGCTCTGAAGTTCTTAAGGCCCCCAAAACAGCTCTGTCTGGACTCCCTTTCTCAGGTTAGTAAGGATAAAGGCACAAACAGTGCTGGTCCTAGACTCACAAGCCATAGCCGCTTCCTGGGTGACCTGGGAATGTTTCTTTTTTCACTTCACTCTGATGCTCTCAGGATGTCTTGGAACACTGTCTACTCCCCAGCTGACTTCCAATGGTAGAAGAGGTCTCCTGTGGTATTCAGTAGAGAAGGCATGTGCCAACTAGGCTGCCAGATACCTGGGGATGCAGCGGGTCCAAATGGAGATCAGTTCCAAATGTGAAAGAAACACAAGAGGTGTCAAAGAGTTACATGAAAAAAACAGAGTACACCTCTGTAACTTTTGCTACCAATAACATGTTGCAGCAATATTTTAGAAGCCTGAGCTATACAGAGTACACTATCAAAACTAGGTTCATCTATGTCTATTTACTTTTTTCTGTAAGCCATTTGGTGCCAGGTGTGGAAGCACATACCTTTAATTCCAGCACTTGGGAGGCAGAGACAGGCAGACATCTGAGTACAAGGCAGCCTGGTCTATATAGTGAGTGAGTTCTAGGATAGCCAGGGCTACATAGAGAGACCCTATTTAAAAGAGAAAAAAAAATCAAGACAGAAAGGAAGGAAACTTACTTCAGTCTTTCAAGTAGTGCAGACCTAAGCCAGCTGGACTACTCTAACCAGAGAGGACACCTGAGCCACAAGCTCACCAAGGACAGATAACAGACTTGCTGTCTGGCCAGTGCTCAGGAAGGCCTTCCTTCCTGCACAGAACAGCTCGCTTTCCCAAGACTTCCTGGTTCCACAACATTCAGACAATGTTTGTAGAATGGATAATTTAACACCGCTCCTTGATTTTTTTTTCTTTGGGGGTTGGGGGGTGGTGTGGGAATCAAATGTAGGGCTTTGTACATGTCAGGGGAATACTTTACCAGTACACTATAGTCCCAGCCAAAGTCCTTAACCCCTTTCTGGTTTTTTTTAAACACTTGTTAATTTTTTTGGGGGGGATACATGTGCGAGTGCATGGGGGAGCACACATGCCAGAGTGCAGATCAGAAACAATTTACAGAACTCAGATCTCTCCCCTGCAGTGTGAGTTCCGAGGATGTTGTTAGGATGATGTCATAACCAATGAGCCCTATCTCTCGGGCCCCAAAGTCTTTAATCTTTAGCTTATATGTGAACAAATTAGATTATTGATATTAAAACTGACAAAAATATCAACATTTAGGGCTGGAGAGATGGCTCAGTGGTTAAGAGAACTAGCTGCTCTCCCAGAGGACCCAGGTTCAATTCCCAGCATCTCCCTGGCAGTTCACAACTATTTGTAACTCCAGTGTCAGGGGATCTGATGCTCTCTTCTTGCCTCTGTGGGCAGCAGGCACACACATGGTGCACAAACATACCTGCAGGCAAAACACCCATATACACATGATAAAATAACTTTTCAGCTGGGCAGATATAGAATAAAATAATTTTTCAGCTAGCAGTGGTGGTTCTGCCTTTAATTCCAGAACTTGGGAAGCAGAGGCAGATAGATCTCTGTGAACTCAAGTCCAGCCTGGTCTACAAAGTGAGTTCTAAGACAACCAAAACTGTTACAAAGAGAAACCCGGTCTTGAAAAACAAATAAAATATATAATATTAATATTAAATTTTTATTTCAACATTCAAATCTAATCCTTCCTAGTCTGAAAGTCACAAATTCTGTATTAATCATATAGATTAAAAATGTATTAGGTGCCCATCTTTTATCAAATAAGCAAGTAATATGTATTTTCTCATAACAGAATAGCAGACACAAGCACTTCACAATGAGGGCCCAGAGCTGCCAGCATGTGAGAGCTGGAGGGGTGGCTCTGTCCAACTCAGCTCACTTTTGCCTGAGCCTGAGCAGGGGTGACTGAGGGCCCCAGAGGAATGCCTGACTTCTCAGCTCCCCAGTAGGTTACAAGTGACTATCAGTCAGTACCCCTGACCAGGGCTTCCCTTCACATTATAGTATACTGTGTGTCCTCTGTAAATCTTTGGCATCACAACCCCATCATGGGGTCTGCATTGACAGAACCAACCATTAGCATTCCCAATCTTCAGAGAAGCAAATGGGCAACCCCACCCCTCCCAAAGCAATGAGTGACAGACTCCCAAAAACACAAGACAGTCACTACATGTAGAGTGTAAGGGCTTTCAGAGGCCTGTTTTAAAATACTCAAATTTAATACTTTCTGCTAGCTCAACAGCAAATACTCTGAGAAGTAGTAATTTAAATTCTACTAGTTTTCAATCTGCCTGACCAACCAGGAAATTCATTTTCAAGGCTCCTGGGGATGCCCATTCTAGGAGTCTAGGAGATCACAAGTTTAACACTTACTGACCTTGCACCTCTTTGGGATACAATCCAAGCTTCTCCTCTACTCATCATTTCTGGGAAATTACAGCTGTTCTCATGGTAAAAGCATACTCGGCTTAAAGGGTTACCTGGGCTTTCCCAAAGGTCTTGCAGACAGGAGTCTAGGCCTGTGCTGTGTTGTGTGCAGTGTTTCAAGGTAAGAATGCTCAGTGGAGCACATACCTTTTTAGCAGAAGTAACATGGTAAAGACAGGTTTCTATCTTCAACTGACAGGGCAGATACACTGGGGTTATTCATCACACTTCAGATAAACAATAGCAAGGGCCTTCGGTATATTTAACAGACAGAGGCACCCAGGGGTCCCTGGCCTGTCAAGACAGCTCTACCTAGGCATAGTGCTGAGCAGCACTTTCCAGACAAGACACAAGGCCAATGTTATTTCCAACATCCAGGAAAAGAACAGGGCCACAGCAATTCAACACATGCTGTTCTCACTACCTGGATCCCTCAATGAATGGATTCAGTGTACTAAGAACCTGATGTGTTTTAGGAGTTTTAAAGAAATGTTAAAAGCTGGGTGGTTGATGGTACACGTCTTTAACCTCAGCACTCAGGAGGCAAAAGCAAGTGGATCTCTATGAGTTCGAGGTCAGCCTGGTCTACAGAGCGAGTTCCAGGACAACTAGAGCTATATAGAGAAACCCTGTCTTGGGGGAAAAATGTTAAAAGATTGTTTCTGGGGGCTGGAGAGATGGCCCCCAGAAGAGTGGTTAAGAACACTGCCTGCTCTTCCAAAGGTCCTGAGTTCAATTCCCAGCA
>LOJH01002388.1:25770-42740 GCA_001685095.1 Ellobius talpinus | reverse complement strand
TTAGCTCTAGCTTCTTATTGGCTGACTCTTATATTAATTTAACCCATTTCTATTCATCTGTGTGTCGCCACATGGCTGTGGCTTTACCAGGTAAAGATCCCAGCATCTATCTCTGGAGGCTCCATGGCTTCTCTCTGACTTTGCTCTTCTTTGTCCCAGCATTCAGTTTAGTCTTCCCCGCCTACCTAAGTTCTACCCTATCAAACCAAGGTAGTTTCTTTATTCATTAACCAATGAAAGCAACACATAGACAAAAGGACCTCCCACACCAAGGGAGGCCAGAAGAGAGGGCTTCAGAACCCTTGAAACTAGAGTTTCAGACAGTTGTGAACTTGGAATTCAATCCAGGTTTTCTAAAAGATCAGCCAGTACTCTTCAGCACTGACCATCTCTTCAGCCCCCATTTGATGTTTCCTAACCTTGCTCCTAGCCACAAAATTCCTCTATGGTTCTATCATCCTGGAAGCAAGAATGAATAGAAAGCTGCACTATTATGAGTGCTCACATTAAAGCCACAGCGAGATGGCAGGGGCACACCTGGACAGTTGGCTACTGCACGATTAAAGGAGCAACTAGAACGGTTTTTAAGTAGCCAGTTTTTCTGGTTTCCTGCAGAATACAGAATGTAGAACGTTCAGTGCTCAGATTGTAGGACAGTCAGTCCTAAAAAACCAAGATGGGCAGTCACCCCAGCACTGGCCTGGGGTTGAACATAAAGTCAAGCTACACAAATTCCAGAATGGTTACAAGAGTGCACACTGTCACCGCAGGCAAACCTGCAGCTCTGTATACTGTGGTAGACAGTTGGGATGAACACAGGGCCAGAAAGGGGCTGCACTGGCCTGAGCGAGCCTGGCCTTGCTCATGGCCTTCTTATGCATGGCCTCAGCAGGCTCTTACTCCTCTGCAATCCCTCTTGCACACATCCCCCGTGTGTGGTCCCTAGTGTGATGAGGCTTGGGGGACAATTAATCAAGATAGTAGCATGGAGCCCGCATGAGCACACAGATGAGCACTTGTTTGCCTCAGGGGAGGCCCTTCCATTTCTGAGTCTCCAGCTTTCCTTGGCAAAGCATCATTGTCTGGGGTAGATGTGTGCCAAATGAAAGGACAGTCATAGGGTAAATTTTCCAAACAGGCCACAAGGCAAGGCACACCACAGTGGTGGTTTGAGCCCCTGGGCAGTTCACACAACGGTCTCCTGCCTTCTTTCCTTAGCCACTCCTGTGAGCTTTCCAAGGGAGAACTTTCTGTTTCTTAATCTTCAGCCTTCCCTCTCATGTCTCAGCAAACCGTTGAGGCTTAGAATCTCTCCATTCTGCCCTGACAGCCCTTATCAATCTCCCCCTTAATTAAAGCGAGCAGCCTTGGCAGCAGGTCTCTCCCACGTCATCTGGGACTGGTTTGCAGCTGCAGCATTGGATCGGCCTGCCTTCTGCTTCTGTGGCATCCCCATGGCTGTCAGCAAGGATGCCTGTTGGATACAAGAATAGAATCTTAGCGGCATAGATGGAGAGGGACACGGACGTATGGCTCCAGCCGGGTAGATGTGTAGATAGGCAGGAGGACTGAGAACATAAGGGCACAATGGCCCCAGGTCTGCGGTGGTGTAGCGAGACAGCCCGTATGCTATAATTGTCCCGAATCCTGAGCCAGGAAGGACCTTCAGGACTTTGGGGATTCATTAACCAAATGGAGCACTTGGACAGCCAATTTATAAAACAAATTAAAGGCAGCTTTAGTCAGCCAAAAGGGGGTGAGGAAGTCAGAGGGAACTGGTTCAGTAGGTGAAAATTGGAGGGTGGCTTCAACCTCTCTACAGACCCCTCTTTATGACCAGTGCTGTAGTCCGCGGGTCAAAGGGGAGAGGTCACATTTGTGACTAGCAAAACCCAATCAACAGAAACACCCAAATACTGCTATTCAGGTGCCAGCACTTTTGCTTTTTTTTCTTACAGTTTGGGGCTGTGGTTTTATGTCCCCAAATTGGCAATGGTGGCAATGCCTAGGACCCCTCAGGTGTGAGTTTCCCTGCCCCCAGGAGCTTTTTGGCACACTTATCAAAACAGACCACATCTAGGAATCTTGGGCAAACGAAGAACTTTGTAGCCTGCTAGGACTGGGCCAAGTCCTCAAAAGTTGGCTAAGACTTCCTCTGCTTTTTCTCTCTGTCTTTTGATGAGTGAGGTAAGTGAGGTGGGTCTGTGGATGCCTGGAATGGAATTAGAGTCTGATCTGATGAAACCAGAAGCCAGTAGGGTTGCACAGGGGGCTTGGTACATGTGCTTTCCATATAAATGGGGTTTCTGGTGAGATGCCTACAGAATTGCAGGCTTGTAGCTGGGAAGGGGGAATGGCCTTGAATAGTTAACTGTGCTCTAATTCCTGCCTCTCTGCCAGCTAGAGCCATCAGCCAGACTCCAAGGCAAGGGACTCCTTTTGTCTTTCCACGTCCTCCAAACTTTCCTGTCCTTCCCTGCCGCAACAGAACATCACTTAGTTCTCAAAGACTCCCCAACAGTGAAGGAGCCTTACACTGTTTTAGACAGCCTTAGTTTCCTCTCCATTTTACAACAGAGGTTTGCAGGCTCTATGAGCTGCCCATGGTTGGAAGGCTGGGCATCTGTGTGATCCTAGGCCATCCCAAACCAGTGCCTGTGTGTCCCACTGCCAGAGTACCTACCCATGGACATTACTCATTATTCTGATCCCTGTTAATGCACGGTAGGCCTAGAGTCAGTCCTGAGCTGCTTGCTGTGACTACAGATGACATCAAATATGGCCTCGCTTCCTCAGTGCAGAGATTCATTCCTTCTCCTTCCTGCCTGTGACTCCAAATGAAGCTGACTCATCCTGATGGCAGGTATACCTCTTCTCATGAGAAAGTCGTGCCCGCCAGCATTGTACAGTTCTGTCTAGAATGCCTTGTTTTCTCTATCAGTTTTGGTGTATTCTGTGGAGAGGACAAACCTGTGGAAGGGGTATAAGGTGAGCCAGGCAAATGCTATGTTGAGAAGAGACCTAAGCACTATATGAGGAGGATGTTTCTTTAGTCTTTAGTACATATACCCTCCCTACCTCTGAAGCCACCCTAAGTACCACCAGCAGTTCCTAGGCCAGAGGGTCCAAAGCCAGCTAGTTCTCACCAGGAACACACTTTGCTGAGCAGGTGGCAGGGCAGTTCTCATGGGAAACTAAGGCAAAAGACACTACCATTGACAGGATCTTAAAGCTTGGAGAAACCACCTAGTCTCAGAGCCTCAAGCTTCCCAGAGGTTCCCCTCTCATTAGTCCAAGGCTACACTTATTCTCACCTAGAGGCTCTGGGAAATCTACCAGCAAGCTCATTCTCATCAGAACTCAGGTCCTTGGCAGCTGAAGGGCTGAGGCTCTGGCCATCTTGTCATCAGCTAGGGTCCTGCCAGCTCCCAACAGCCACCCTCATTGCTTAAGTCCTTTGATACCAGCATCGATGGGTAGAACCCTTCCTGTGTCTCCCTTCTCTGCGATCAATGAGAGAGAATAACCTATTCTTAAGAGTCGGCCTGGGGATGTTAGACCCTTCCCACACATCATCCACTTTGGGCTGAGTCACCAGCCCTAATTTCGAGGGTCCCTGTATAGCATGCTGTCTTCACATGTATCTCATGCCAGCACCACATGCATGCAAGAATGTTTTCTAAGGGTGGGTGGTCATCTTAGATACTTCTACAGGGTGTGACACCTGATTTCACTGAACTACAGGCTTGTGGGCTTCAAGGGTCAACATTTGGTCTCCAGCTTACAAGCCACTGTCGCCTAAACAGCACAGATGTTTCATCTCTGTCAGCTCTTGGATGTTAAAAGAAGGCTCCGTGCCAGTGGTTCTCAGCCTTCCCAACACTGCAACCCTTTAATACAGTTCTTCATGTTGTGGTGGCCTCCCCCATCATAAAATTATTGTGAGGCTACTTCATAACTGTGATTTTGCTAGTGTTATGAATTGTAACATAGATGTCTAATATGTGACCTCAGGGGGTCGGGCCCCGCATGTTGAGAATCACTGCACTATGGGCCGGCCATCAAGTGCTGTCTTACAAACAGGAAGGTGGAGGAAGAAAGGGCTGTTTGCACTTTGTTTAAAAAACATCATCACACTATCTCAGACTTGACTCAGTGGGACCCAGGTGTCTAAGGTGTTCCAGAACCCCCTCCTCTAGGATGTCTGAGGGTTAGAATACTTCATGCAGCTAGATCCTAGAAGGGATGTTGGAGAAAGCAGAAAATGGTCACCACTTAACACAGGCACCTCAGGAGGAAAGTGGGATACGGCAGAGGCCGGGTAATGGTCACTTCTCACAGACAATAAATGGAAAATGGAGTCATACGCTCTAGAACAGCAAGTGATTCTCAGAGGCTCTCAGTGCACAGATTTCCTCCTGTAGGCAAGACGCCGCCAACAAGCAGCTGGACCTGCCTAGGCCTCAGTTTCCCTTCTTTTAAGTCCCTGAGAGTAATGCTTTCTGTGCCAGATGCTTATGCTGAGTGACAGATGAGATTGAGTTTGAGGCGCCTTCTGTGTGATGTCTAATTCCTCGCTCAGAAAAATATATAATCATCCCGTATAGCTGAGGCAATTAGTGTGTGTGCATGCTTATGTGCATAAGCTATGATTCTCCCCATGGCATCTGTTGGGATTAAGTATCAGGAGAATCTGTTAATGTCTAGGAGTGCCCATCCCTCACACCACATCCCTGGTTGCTTATCTAAGGCTGAATACTCACTACAGTGGACTAACAAAGTCTGTAGGGTTCGGGCAACCATTTTTCACCTGGAACATACCCCTGCGGCCTTGTGTTTGATTGTGAACTTCCGCTCCATTCCCAGCTCATGTCATCTGTGTGCTTTTGAAATGGGATAAGAGCTCCTGCCTTGCAAGGTTCTTCAGGCACTAAATGTACACAAGGCTTTCAGCACAGGCCTGTCACAGGGTCGGTCAATGGGCAATCAGCACTGCTGGCAATGTGATTAGTGGTGTCCACTCTCACCATTAGTCAGCCCTGACATTTCAGTCTCCACCTGTCATCGTGCCTATTGGACAGCTGGGTGCTGCTGATGTACCCTGGGGCTGTGCTTGCCTGGCCATTTTGACTGTAGCCAACAGCCTAAAGGGTGTAGGTAGCTGGGGGTCAGGTGTCATAAACTGGGCCTTCCCCATGGCTGCAGCCAACTTTGGCCTCTAGAGTGGGCCTGGCAGTTCTTTGGTGACAGCAGTCTAAGCCTGAATTTGGCATTGACTTAGGACAACTCCTTCCTGGGGTCTGAGCACGTGTGCATACGTATGTGTTGTATTATATGCTGAGCTAAGCTCCTCCTAGATTGACAAATTGAAGTGCTTCCCATCTCTGGACCTTAGAAAGCATCTGTATCTAGATACAGGCATAGAATGAGGTCATAAGGATGGGGCATAGTCCAATGGTTGGTGTCCTCATAAGAAGAAATTTGGGTGAGGGCTGCTGAGATTGCTCATCAGGGACAATTGATTGCCTGAGTTCAATTTCTGGAACCCACATAAAGGAGGGAGGAGGGAAACGACTCCACAGTTTTTCCTCTGTACATACTATGGACACACATGCCTACACCCCATGCATATCATACATGATAAAAATATTTTTAAATTATAAAAGAAGAAATTTGGATAGAGATCTGTACAGAGGAAAGACCCTGGGAGGAGGCAGGAGAGTGGCCTCAGAAGAAGCCACTTGATGTCTTGATCTGGGACTTCCAGCCTCTATAAGGACATTCTGTGAAGTCACATAGTTTATGGCACTTTCTTGTGGTCATCCTGGCAAACCGACTGTGTCTGTGGGATGTGTGTGGTATGTAGTGGTAGTTGTGTGTATTAGGATGTGATGGTGTTTCAGGGTGGTAGTTGTGGGGGATGTGTATGTTATGGTGTGTATATGTTAAGATGTGTGATGGTGTTGTGGGGTGGTAGTTGTACATGTGTGTGGTAGGGTATGTGATGGTATTTTGGGGTGGTAGTTGTGATGTGTATGTGAGTATGTGTGTGTATGTGTTTTAGTGTGTTTGATGGTGTTTTGAGGTGGTAGTTGTGTGTGCATGTATGTGTGTGTTAAGGTGTGTGATAGTGTTATGAGGTGGTAGTTGTGTGTGTATGTGAGTGTGTATATGGTTTTTAGTGTATGATGGTGTTTTGAGGTGGTAGTTGTGTGTGTATGTGTGTTTTAAGGTGTGTGATGGTGTTGGGTGGTAGTTGTGTGTGTTAGTGTATGTGTGTTAGGGTGTATGATGATGTTGGGTGGTAGTTGTGTGTGTGTATAAATGTGTGAAGCTGAAGCACCTCTGCTTTGATACTTAGGGACCATTTCTATTTTTAACTAACTTGAATTTGTTCCAGTACAGTCTGTGTTGGTCGTTACTCATACCCATCTCCTCTCCTTCTGCTCCTTGCCACTTTCCCTTCTCCTGTGCACATACAGTGACAAGTTCTCTTACATGTAGCAACAGGAAGTGCCTGGTGTTTCCGTTCAGACCCAGTTGGATTGCAATCCCGTTTCTGTCACTCGAGAGACTTGTCCCCTTGGCCAGTCACATCATCCCCCCATGCTGTCCTTAGTCTCTTGAATGGAGTGCTCAGATTCCCCCCTTTGTGGGTTCTAAAGCCTGTTGGGAGGCTGAGAGAGCACGCTATTTGGTTACCTGCATATCCTCCATCCAGGAGGACATTGGGACTTTGTTCCAGTGCACGAACCACAGACACCATAGAACACCTATGTCCACTCTATCCATATTTGTATTCAGAATCATAACCCAGCATGCACAGTGGCTAATCAGGCCTCTGTGCTATATTAAGGAACAGGTATCTACCTCTCCTTCAGCTCCCTTCACAGCCCATGCTGGGAATCACAGTCATGAGGCCCATAGGTTGGTAGAAACATCCCTCCCAGATAGCACATTTTTAGCCCCAGCAGCCCACACCTGTTCACATGTGAGGCTGTGCATGTGGTAGCCTCCTGGTGGAGTGATAGAGACTGCAGCTCCAGACAGGCAATTTCATGTGGTTGGGTATGGCTCAGGTTGGTTGTAGCTGCCCCGTGGCTTTTCCCTCATGTCCTGTGCACAGGATGGCTATGAGAAGTCAGTGCCATGGCAGCTTTAAAATGTGGTGCACGTGCAGAAACAGTGGCAGGCCCCTGTGCAGAAGAGGAGGGCTTCATACCGTCCTGGAGTGTTAACATACCCTCATGCTATAGTCCCGATATCTGGATCATATCAGAAGGAATTCTGTCTGTGCAGGTGAAGATGCCTACAGTGGGAAGGAAAGCCACGTGACCATGCTGATTTGAAGAAAATTATGCACAAGATATGGAGTGGGAACAGGGCTGTCTAGTCTAAGTCTATCCTTCAGCTACAGAATATAGATGATCTAATCCTGTCAGTCAACTTTAGATTTTCTGCTCTTTGGATGGTACAAAGTGAGCCACATTCAGTAGAAAGCATATCTTTAGGTTTGAATTTGGACCCTTTCTGTCCAGCAATGTGTGGTGAGATATCCTCTCAGTGCTTGGCATACTGTGACCTTTGGCTCCAAAGTCATCTCAGATTGTGAGTAGAGCAGCTGAAATGGCAGGGGACTGAGTGACTTGGCTTTAATGGTAGGTAGGGTAGGATGCTCAGTACGTTTCTGAGTTACAGTGGGTGTGTCAAGAAAGAGCCTCACCTAAGATCTAGTTTGCTAGTACTTGTGTGCACACTCATGAATTTATACCTACTGTTTTCTTGCCAAAGTTCAGACAGTGGGCTCTGGGTGGCAGAGAAGGGGTCATAGTTCTCAGGTGCCAGGGACAGACAGTTCTCAGAAGCCAGACAGACCAGGCTGGGTTTCTTCAAGTTGTTCACTGGCCAGCAATTGCGCAGAGACAAAGTGATACCCAAAGTGACCTCATAGGTCTGTCCTTAAGACAAATTTCAGGCTATTGTCAGACACCTAGGGCATCTGAATCAGAGGTATTCATTGTGTTAGTTAGATCCAGGTCAAGAGACCCCAGGATCCTCCTTCTAAGGGCCATTTCCAATCCACTCACCACTTTTCTCAATGGAACCTTTAGGGTCCCTTCAATTCCCCTCCCACTCTTCCCTCTATAGAGCAGATGGATGAAAAGGTATGGGAAGGGGGAGTAGTGGAGCTGGAAGATCTGGTATGTGGGACTTCTAGGACAGGGCCCAGAAGAACAACTGTGGAGTTCCAGAACTGTGGACTACTGAAGGGGGCTGCTCTTAGAAACTGTGCTCAAGTTTACTGTAGTGACATTAGATGACAACCTGTGACAGATGAAGAAAATACTTCCACAGGAAAGCAAGACTGCATTTCTGCCATCACCTGTGGTACTGTGCTCAGAGTCCTGGGCCTTGGGCTCAACCGCCAACACTGATGCATTTGTTGGCTTTAGGAGGACATCTAAGGGGCTCCAGTGGCAGGTAATATGGACAACTCATAGGCCAGTACAGTAGCAGGCAAGGGTTGGCCCTCTTTTACTCCAAGCAATGGCAGAGAGTGAGATGGGGGAGTAGATCTGTGGTCTTCAGTTGAGTCTGGAATTGTGAGAAATCATGGATTCCCCAGACTCTATCTCTATCCATCTTTGAAAACATGCCATGAGTCTTATTTGGGTTTATTGAATCTGCCATTTCCTCTCTCTCACATTGCAGCCTTGACCCCAATCTCCATTTCTGACAATTGGGCAAACAGCCTCTTTTTCCATCTACTTGAAAGACTCCCACACACAGTAGGGGCCTAGGACCAGACTTCTCTAAGAATCAGCCCCTCCCCCCTCAGGGGGAGCACCCTGGTTTCATAGGGAGATCATGACGACTGATGGGCAGCCCTTCAGAGGCCTGTAAGTGACATTGTCTCACATAGGGCCTGTGTGGAGTGTGAGTGTCCATACGTATCATCTGGAATGTTTCCTGGTCCTGGTACCATGAATAAGGCAGATGTGGTGTCAAAGTTCTCCCGAGCTGCATGTTGTATTCGGAGCTACAAAGGGCTTAAGGAGGCTCCTAGTGGGCAAGTGGAGAAGCACAGAGACCCTCCACTCAGGTGCCATTGCCTTCTCACTGTGCCTTTAACATAGGAGGGTCTTTGGCTGCCAACTCAAGTGTTCCAAAGCTTCTTGGCAGGGTCCCTAGTTTCTCAGCAGATGTCTTTATGTGTAGGTGACAGAGTTCTTGTAAAAGAGCTGTAGAGATGGGGCTATACATTCCTGGTCCTGGGGCCCTGGTTTATTGCTGAACCTATCCAGATGGGAATCCCTATAGAAGCATGATGTGGCTCACTTCTTCAGAGACTGCTGGACTGTGTCCTGGGCAAACTGGATGTCTATACCTTTCTGATGCATTTAGTTGCCAGTCCTGCCCTGTAGGATATCTGGCTCCAGACAAACCAACCGGCCGTGAAATTTCCCATGGGTGGAAGTGACCTTCTCCTCAGATCTTATTAGGGAAATTAAATTTCCATTTTATTGGGAACATTAATTGATCCCCAAAGAATTGAGGGCAGAGTGTCTGTATGTAGAGTTTCAGGTCCTGGGGGCGGGGGCTGAGGTTGTGATCAGCCATGCTGTTCTGCCACAGCCTGAGCATCCAAGGAGGGATGCCATGCTTCTGCCCTCTCCCCCAGCGTCCAGAACGTCCTTCCTAGACACCTGTATCTGGTATCAGAGTTTTTCTACCTTGTGAATTACCAGGAATAAAAAGGCCCTGGACTCAGAAGGCAACAGTGCTTCCCCCGACTCCAGTCCTGCTCCAGCCACCAACACTGCTGGAGTAGTCTGGCTTCTGAGCTCTTCTGAGACTCACACACCTGGTCATGTCAGGATCCCAGGCCTGATGTGATCTTTGCCATCCTCTCAGACTTGGGCCACTGCTTCCAGAATTCAACTGGGACACTCAAAGCTGTTTGGAGCTCAGTGGGAAGGAAGACAGGGTCAGAAGCCTGTGTGCTCAGCGTGCCCTATCTGAGAGGAGGGGGCAGCTTTGCTGTGAACAGGTATTGGAGCCAGTAACGAACAGCGGTCATCCCTTCCGTGCCAGAGAGCCAGTGACAGGGTTGTTTCGAGCATCTGCCATCCTCTTTGATTCTCTCCCTTTCTCTGTGGGGGCAGGGGTGGGGATGAGGAGAAAATACCACAGAGATGTAGAATGATGTACCCCCCCAAATCACAGCATCCTAATGCTGGAGTCAACCTCAGGTCCTTCTGGCTGTCACAGCCTTAAGAGGAGAAGCATTATGAGGCTCACACCAGTGTTCCCTAGGACCCCAGCCTCAAGAGCTGTCTCCAACTTTGTACCTATTCCCAAGTCCAGTAGCTCTGCCTACTGCTCTCAGTTTGCCTCAGTGAGGACAGCTCTTGCTACAGCCCCAGCATCTCCCTTTGGGAGGCCCCAAAGACCTCTCAGAGGTCCTAGTGACCTTGGGGAATGAATGTTGTTTTGGTTTAAATGTGAAATATACCTATAGACTCATTTATATCAGTATTTGGTCTTTAGCTGGTGATACTATTTGGGGAGGTTCTAGAAACCTTTAAGGTCATATAGCTCAGTCCCTTGTCCTATTTGCTCCCTGTTTCTGGACTAGCGGATGCTACTAGAGCTGTAGGCTAAAATAAATCCCTTCTCTCTTAAGTTCCTTTTGTCAGGGTACTTTATCAACAGAGCAAATGTGGAACCAGTGCACCCATTAACGATGGTGATGTAGTACCCAACATGCTCCGCAACCTCAGAAGCATGCACAGAAGCCCAGCTGCAGAAACCTCACAGTGACCTGTCTGCTTTGCTACCTATCCATTCCGTAGACAAGGAATCTGAGTTTAAGAGATTGCATAACATAGCCCTATGACTGCCCAGCCTTTTCTAATCTCTAAGAGCCATTTCCCAAATCCAGAATAAAATGACCAAAGCCTGGCCAGTTCCCCAGCATCCTAAGTAGAATCTTTGATCTATTTCCAGCATGATGAGACTACAACCTATCTCTGCAAGGCTCTGGACTCAGTGAAAACAGGCTGTCTCAAACATGTAAGCTATTCCTAATCCAGTATATAGAGGCCTGGCTCTGTCTTTGTCCCCATAGACCTAACTGTTACCAGCCAGTCTGTCCCTCCTTAGCTTCCCAAGAGACCTCCTGTGTGAAGCAGTCAGTATGAAAGACCAGACCGAGTACACAAAGGTCTGATCAGGCCAGCAGGCTGGCAAGATGCCAGCCTACTAATGTTCCATTCTCAAGAGGTGGCCCATCCCAGTCTTCTCCCTGCAGAAAAGGAGCTTCCAAAGGGCAGCCACTCAAGACAGATGAGCTTCGTTGCTCATTTTTGGAGCCATGTCTGCTGGAGCAGTGTCTGGACAGGGTAGTCAGGAATGGGTAGATACAGCTCACAAACTCAGCCCAGAGGAGGCTCTCAAAGCCCAAGCCTGCATTTTACCAGGTAGGGTGGGTCTATGGCAGGCCACAAGCCCCACCCATCAAAGCTGAATCTTGGAGTCTTCTTGACTCCCCACCCCCATTGAGTCTCAGCTCTTCCTGGAGCTGTAGGCTGAAACATAAACTCCTTAGCATGGTGTCCTAGACCTTCCTTAATGTCTCGCTGGGTTCCTCACCTGCTCCTGGCTGTGGGCACCTAAATGACTTCCCTCTACTAACCCCGTGTTTGACAAGGACTCAGCCAGGCCTCACCCTAGACACCCACTCTGAAGGCCTGACTCTGTCTCCATTTGTCCCTTCCCTCTCCATGTCAGGCCACTTCTTGCACCTAGCACTGTCTTTTCTATGTCATGTGAAGTGCTATCCCCCTCACTGTGTCTTTGAGGTGACCAGGCACAGGAAAGGGTGGCTACAGACTAAAGGCTTCCAGCCCCCAATGGTTTATGTTGACGTTCTACTCACCACAGTTGAATTTGGAGACCAGGCCTCTAAGGAAGACACTGAGCTTACCTGAGGTCCTAGGGCAGAGGCCCTGAACCAGCAGAATTAGTGGCCTTGCAAGATAAGACACTCAGAGCTAGATAAGCCTCAAGGAGAGGCCCAGTGGAAATTGAGCACAGGGTGAGCTAGTCTTGTGCTGGCCAAAAGGAGCGTCTCACCAGACATTCACCGCATGTCACTTTGATTGGACCTCAACCTTGGGAATCACAGATGCCCACACCCTCTGTCCAGGCCACACAGTCTATGGTGTACTGTGATGACTGTCCAAGATGAGGAAGACTGGCGGAATAAGATGAGCCCTCTCCGGCATGTGGCACAGTGTCTAAAGATTTGTTCCTGCTGGTGGCAGGTGGTGCTCAGTAGGCGACCTTGGCATATGGCAGCCCACTCTATTCTTTCTGAAGTTGAGGCAAAAGCTCTCTTCTTTACAATCTGTTCAAACCCCTCTGCTTGGGGGTGGTAGTTGTGGGACATCTTTAGCACCTACCTGGCCTGTGGCCCAAGCTGCCATGCACTCGGAGGATGTCCTTCATGTGCAAAAAGTGTAGATGTAGTTGTGGATCCTCGCCGTCCCCTAGGCTCACGTGGTAGGACTGGACTGTGTTGAACAGGGCTGCTGGAATGGTCAAGTCAGGGCCGGCGCTTCAGGCTCTGCACAGCAGCCCATAGATCCTGCCAGGGAAGAAGCCAAGCCATTGTGCTGAGAAAGAACTCTCAAATCTCTCTTCTTTATTGTTCAGCCACTTAATGAATTCTCAGAGTGAGGAACAATTGGGGCCCAACCAATAACCAAGCACGGCTCTGATTCTTCTCTCACTGTAGCGCTCCATGGGGAGGGTGACAGCTGTTTCCACTTTGATTCCTATTTACTGGGTTGTTCCAGTGCCTGTGGCTGCTGCTCTCTGCTCAGGCACCCCAACAGGCTCATAGGGCCATAAACAATGGTGTTGTTCATCTACTGCAGTGAGCCTGGCTCAGCTGGTGGTGCTCAGCCTAGAAGGCTCGTAAAAGGCACTCACTAGTAGCTGCATTTTTTAATTATTTAAAGGTTCCTCGCTCATGGTGGTTGGTGAAATAATACAAAGCCATGTAAAATGTGTCAACATTCACCCCCCCCACACACACACACACAGTCTTCCCTTGTCTGCCTTCAGAGGAGAAACTCAGCCCTAGCTCCTGGCTGTCTCCTACACACACAAAGGCATATGTCTGCCTGTACGAAACATGCCTGCTTTATAAAATGGGGTGCTGCTGCTGTGCCACCTGTGCAATTCAGTCACTGGAACACCATTCCTAGGGTTTGGGGGTGAGACGTGCGCCCAGAAGGCTGATCTATAAAATTGTGACTCCGCAGTGCAGACAGTTCAGAGGTGGGACTTTAGAGTCGTTATTAGGCCACACCAATGGATAGCCCATGGATGGATTTGTAATCAAATGGCACACACTGTGCGTCACAGTGGCCATGGGGGCAGAGGGGTCACAGGTGCCTGGATCTGAGTCACTCATGGGGCAGGGAGCAACCGGTATAGAGTTCAGTCTTTTCGCAGAGGTGAAGGGCTTTGGCCCTTTTTAGGAGTTTGCTGCATTTTGATTTTAGCTCTGCAACTCATTAGCTGCATGGCCCAGACGCATAGGTCACTCATAACCTCAGTTTTACAGATGCAGGGAGGGGCTAGATCCTGTTGAGGCTCTGATTGGTGGACCCCCCTTATTTTCCTTTGTCACCCAGTCTCAGGACCTTGGGGTTGCCGGTGGCATCCTTCCTCCTTCCTGCCCCATGAGCTAAGTCATCCCTCCTTGGGAGCCCCATGTCTGAGCAGGATGCTGGGCAGCAGCCATTTGGCTTCCCTCTCCCATCTCTTCTGGGAAGCCCGTTGGCATGGGAAAGACACTGCTGCAGGCTTTGACTCTGTCCCTGCTCCTGGTGGCTGTGGTCTCCCTGTTTGATATCATAGTTGGCCCCTTACCTCTTTGGAACCAAGCAATTGTCATGGACACTGGAGGGCCATAATTCAGCTTCCCCAGCCTCCATCCCAGAGGTGGAAGTTCAAGGCAGTGGGGGACATCCTGAGCCCAGAGGCAGCCTGCTGCCCCCACAGGTGGCAGTTTGCCTCACTCCACTCAGAGACATAGACTGTAAAGACCATGGGCAGGTCCCTTACCTTCTGGCTTGGCCCTGCCAAGTACCAGGTCTCAGACTTGTTACCATGAGTTCTGTTGAGAGCTGGTATCAGTCATCCTTCAGAAAGAAGGCTCTGAGTTGTCTCCTCTCCAGAGCATGGTGGGAGAGATACAGCAGCAAGTGGCTAAAGGGACAGGAGACTTCACACTAGCCTCCTCTGTGAGCTTCGCAACAGCTCCACAGGTGCGGTGATGACAGACATCGAGGAGAAAGCTGGGCTACGAGGAGGCAAATGATTCACTCCAGATTGGGCAGATGAGAAACCTCATCAGGAATGTCCCCAGACCCCGTGTGACTTTGCTTCTGCTTGCTTGGCTATGGAGAGGCCAGAAGGTGGGCAGATGCAGATCTCGGAGGAGCTGACTTGGAATCCAGGTCTCACCCAGTGTTTGGGTACGAGTTGTCATCTATTGACTTCTTAGCTCTGTTCTTGTACATCCCTGTCACAATGTTTGTTTAAATCACCAGAGTCCTTCAGTTATTTTTATATGACGATGTGGCTTTCTTGTAGCAGAGCTAAGCGTGTACTGCAGTTTAAGTTTTTTCTTGTTCATTTTTTAAAGTTATTCTTGACGCAGGGTCCCATGTAGCTCAGGCTGGTTTCCCAACTCCCTGTGTAGCTGAGGATGGCTTTAGATTCCTGATCCTCTCACATAGTGGGATAGCAAGAGTGTGCAACCATTCTCAGTCTACACTGGGGTGAAACCCAGGGCTTTTTGTACATGCCAGGCATGAACTCTGCCACTGAGTTATGTCGTAAACTCCAGTTTCTTTTTATAGAGAATTAACAGCTGTCTGTTTTCTCTTGTTTATTTTTCTATGAGTTTAACTTCGTTTGAAATTCCCAGAAGAGTCATGATGCCCCTCTCAATAGCACCACATCCAGCAGCTAAGCTACTCGTGGCCTGCTTCATCCTTAGAGCACGCCCAGGGCCTGGTTCTCCCAGATTCTGATCCTGGGTAATTGCTATCCTTCAGGCTCGCCACGGGAATGCTGCCCCCAACATGCCCTCCCTCTCATTCTTTCTCTTTTTCTTTGTCCCTCCTCTGTGCCAGTCCCCATGGTCTATTCTGTCTCTCTCCTCATAGGTTTATTTGTTCTATTTTACTGGAGTATGTCCTCTGATGCATGAAAAAATTATACTTCTAGATATCTGGGAAAAATACTCTCATTCTCTCTTGAACTTAATGGATCATTTGGCTGAATATGGAGTTTAGAATCCTTTCTTGCTTAGGATTTTGAAAGTGATGCCCATGTCTTCCAAAATTACATCTCTTAACTTTCAAAATGAATAGCTTATATAAAGAGCTTGCAATGCTGCAGTCTTGTACAATCCCATGATGGCTGAGACTCTGTAAGTGACCTGCTTCCTTCCCTAGGGATTACCAGACGTTACCACCTCGCTGTCCAGTATTCTGCAATCTCCTGAACAATGTCCTAATGGTGTCCTTTCGGAATTCAGCTCTAGGCCCTCAGTGGTTATTCTGGAAAAGGATATTTTCTTTTATGGTTCATTACTGCATCTCCTCCTTCTTCCTCTTCCCCAGCATCTGTGATTTGCAGTGGGATCTTCTTGACCACACCTTGAATTTCTTTTTCTTTTCTTTCTCTGTCTTTCAGAAAATTTATTTTGTCTTTCTGGGATTAGTTCACATTTAATTTCTAGTATATTAAATTCACATGAAATTCATTCTTGTTCTCTGTTCCTTTTTATAGTGTCTTGTTCATGTGTGTGTGTGTGTGTGCACGCGTGCGTGCGTGCGCAGGCACGTGTATGCACCTGATTGTGTGTGTATGTATTTGTAAGCTTCTGATGAGGTCAGTGGTCAGCATTGAGTGTCTTTCTTGATCACTCTTCTCCTTTTTTAGTTTTAAAAGATTTATTTATGTATTTTATGTATACGAATGCTCTGTCTACATGTAGATCTATCTGCACACCAGAAGAAGGCACCAAATCCCATTACAGGTGATTGTGAGCCACCACGTGGTTGTTGGAAATTGAACCCAGGTCCTCTGGAAGAACAGCCAGTACTCTTAACCTCTGAGCCATCTCTCCAAATCCTACTCTCCTCCTCCTAGTTTGAGATGAGGTCTCTCTCTAAGCCTGGTGCTACTTCCAGGGACAGATGGTTAAGACTGCCCTGCTCCCAACTACTAAATCAGCCAGCACCCTCAATATGCTTCTGCTAACAAAGGAGGAACTTCTGACCCCTGCTCTAGGTGGGAACTGTGCCCATACATGGCATGACAATTGTCCCTTGGAATATAGATGAGTATTTATTCTGTTGAAGCCTACAGTTCCTTCTTGATGGCATGGGAGTAGAACCAGCCATGCTACAGGATAGTGGTGGTCAAACCCTAATCATATCTGTTTGGTACCTGTCATGATTCCTAGCAAGAAGAACGCCCCCCCCACTCCCTATACTCTGTTTCCTTGGACTTCACCTCAGAGCTTTGATGCTAAGGAGTCCAGACTTCATTCTGCCCAGAACGACACACACATGTTGCCTCCAAAGTTGTCACCATACAGATGTGGCATGGTTGTTGGTTAGCTTTAATGATGCCCTGATTCATTGAGATACCTAAAGGCTTGGATTTTAGTCCAATCTGGAGGGGAAGCTCCCATTGCTTTGAAGCTCAGGGTAGGCCATTCTTCCTCACTCAGTAGACTACAAGTCAGACTTAGTTCTCTGAGACCAGCTTCTTGGGGTCTGTGGTTGATCTCCCCTCCCCACCCCACCCCCACCCCTGATGTTTTCTCTGTGTAGCCCTGGCTGTCCTGGAACTTGCTCTGTAGACCAGGCTGG
>LOJH01002388.1:0-25708 GCA_001685095.1 Ellobius talpinus | reverse complement strand
TGGCTGTCCTGGAACTTGCTCTGTAGACCAGGCTGGTCTTGAACTCAGAGATTCACCTGCCTCTCCCTCCTGAGTACTGGGATTAAAGGCGTTCACCCCCAACCCCCCGACTGTGACTGATCTTAAGGCAGGAGTTGCCAGCCCTTTTCAGTCTGACTAAGACTTCATTTAATGCTTTCTCTCATAGACTGAATTTTGAAAGGCTTTATCTATCATCACACACACTATTTAGAAAATAGTGAGCTCACTGTCACTGAAGAACAGACTAGACCAGCTTGGCCTTTCAGAGATGGGTGCCAAGTTCTGTGCCTGGCACACACTGGAGCTATTAGACACCATCTTTTCAGTGAGTGAGAGAATAAAGAACTTGGTATATTGGGCATGCCTCTGGGTGCACAGGTGATGACTGGCAGAACCCACTGAGTCTGTGGGACTCCTGGTGCTGGGTCTGCCCCTCTCCCGTACTGCGAGGAGGCTGGGTGAGTGGACTCCATTGGTAAGGTCACAGCCTTGAGCCTTCGTACTTCCTGGCAGTTAGAAGGCAGATTAAGCACACTCTCCCCTCTCCCCCAGATGCCACCTGTGTCATTCATGGAAATACTGAGGCTGCAGAAGACTATGCCATTGGGAAGATGCCTGTGACCACTTGGGCCAATAGCAGGGCACTGGCTGCTGAATGTCTCTGGATAGTCCTTTGTAGGTCTGATGCTCAGAGATAGTGTGGCGTGGGGAGTTGTAGCCTGACCTCACTGTGTATTCGGCCTTGTACATGGTCAAGAGATGCTTCCTCTGCCTCCCTTGTGCCTTGGGTCTCCACCCTGAGAATTTCCCCTTGAGACTGGTCTGCATGAGTTCACAAGTGGGACATACTATAATGTGACTGTCTAAGCAGAGGGACAACCTGGCTCCTGCCCATCCCTCCCAGCTGTGAGGGCTGAGGACCACTACTGCCTGCGGTTGTCATGCTCCTGTCTGCGAACCAAGTCATTTAGGTGTGACACTGTGGTCAGAGACCCCAGAGAAGACAATCCTGGATGGGTGTGGGGCTTGTCAGCAGTGCTTGCAGACCTGAGACCTCCAGCAGTGACTCAGGAGTGCCTTGTGGCCAACTCCACACAAAGCTCCAATGACACATTCAGAAACCATGTATTTCTGATGGCTGCTGTCTTGGTTTCTCTTCCTTTGCCTGCGAGTGTATTGCTCTGACAAAAGCACTTAAAGGAGCCAGGTTTATTTGTATTGTATGACAGGGAAGTCACAGCATCAGGAACTTGAACCCACTAGTCATGCTATACCCACAGTCAGAAGAGCATAATGAATGCGTGCATGCCTAGGGAATGATGCCACCCACACTGGGAAAGTCTTCTCATATTAATTAGTACTCCCCATAGGCATGGAAAGAGGTCAATCTTGAAGGTGATTCTAGATATTTTTGATAAGTGGACTATTAAAACCAATTATCACAGTTGCCAAAGGTACTGATCTACAAGTCCCAGCTGGGTCAGGCATCCCAGGAAAGATAGCAATAATAGTCTAGTTCTGAGAGGAGAGGGTAGGAGTTACATTCATCCTGAGAAAGAGCTTGCCTCCTGGTCCTGGGGAGAACGGCACCATCTCTACTAATGAAGATGGATTTGTGCTCATGGGTTGTGAGACTTCTCTTTATTAAGGATGTCCAAATTCACCCAAGTTGCCCTACAGACGCAGCCAAATCCCTGTCCAAAGTGCTGACCCTTCAAATCATATGGAAATTCAAGCAACTAAGAGTGGCCAAAATAATCTTGAAGAAGAACAAAATTGGACAATTTGTTCTTCCAAGTCCTGAAGAGTTTTTGCTTCCAGCTGCAATAACCAAGCATGGTATTGGCATAAGGATGGAGATTTCAATCAATTCAACAAGTCAGAGCCCAGAAATAAGCCCTGTGTTTATGCTCAATTAATTTTCTACAAGGGTGCCAAAACAGTTTAATAGAGAAAGAAAAGGAATTTTTACAGTGCTTGAGCAAGTGAATATCCATTTGCAGAAGAACAAGGTTAATCAAATACCCGAATCTACACTATGAGAATATAAAACTCTCGGAAGAAAACACAGATGTAACAGCTTCACAGCCTTGGATTCAGGAGCAGTTCCTAGGTAGACATTAAACATGTAAGTAAAATAACAAAAAAGAAAAAAGAAAAAAAAGTAGCTTAAGATGTCATGAAAAAAATTTAGAGTGTTTGTAAATGTCAGAAGTGGTTGTAGAAGGTGGTATTGGAAATGGTCTCGAGAAAATGGCCATACAATGCAGAGTACTTCAGGAAGGCGGAGAGTCTTCTGCAGAAGGGGCACAGCCGTGGGAATTCAGGTTAACAAACACACCCAGCTGAACACCTGTGGAGCTTTCGCCCCTATTGCAAGGGGTCCTGGGTCTCATGCTGGTTGATCAGAGGTTGACCTCCTGCTTCAATGGGAGTGGTTAATAAGGGCACACTGTTTTAGCAGGGAAATGAACCTGAGCACACATTCTGATTCCAGGAACCACTCCTTTAGGAGGGACTTGCACCCTGTTGGAAATGCAGGCCCCTTGTCTTATTTGATAGAACGAATAGTACATCTTGTTCACGTTTCCCATACGTCTCCCCTCTTTTATCTTCCATTTCTCTTCCTTACATCTATTTAACACTGTCACACTCCCTTGTTCTGAGGTATTCATTAACAACAAATTGAGTAAATGCAGGGCTTTGACTGTTCCAGCTGTTTTTATTTAATCTTTGGACTAATCCTTGTACACATGGGATCTCACAATTGATTGTGCTCATGGCTCTTGGGACTGTAGCAAGGGAAGTCAGGCCTGAGTTCTGGTGATGGGCAGCTCTTCATCTAATTCTTGTATCATTCAAAGGAGGGATTATATTGGCGGTCCTGGCAATTTCTGGAGCACCTCCCATTACTATGTGAGTATTTTCCTGGAGATGTCTAAGTCAGCGCCATAAAGGGAAGAAGTGTATCCCTAGGGAGTAGGCCCCTCCTTGCTACAGAGTCATCCACTAACATGTCTGTCATCTGATTCTAAACATGGGGAAAACTCATGGGGGGAGGAAGTAGGTACGAGTATATTTGTCTATCCCAGAAGGTTTTCTGTGTCTTCTATGTTTCTAGAGGGTAAAACTATCAAACTGAACTATTAGCAGCAGAAAGATTGTTTAATCGTGTTAACGAGTTTCCCATCATCTTGCCCCATAACAAGCAGGTTTAAACCTGTCTTTTCTTAATTTTAAAGGATCCCTTTGAGGTAAGGTTGCCCATTTCCGCTGCTGTCGGAAGCTTTCTTTATTTCAGTGTAGCATTTCCAGCCTCCTTCAGGCATCAGGGTGAACAGAACCTGACAGGGCCCCTCCCAGGTATTCTCCAGTGTATTCTCTTTTCCGTGCTCTTCAGCAATCACTTTTCAGATTGGAAGGGATGATCTTTAAATTCAAGTGAAGGGGTCTGGATGAGGAGGCCTTGTAATCTAGGAGAAATCAGAGGGGAGGATAGTCCCAACACCTAGTTTTTGAAACACTGATCTGTAGTTTCCATGGTGGGAAGGTCAATGTCCCTTCCCAAGTATGACAGTCCATTACAGCATTTCATGAGGAGACAGTCCTGGGTCCTTCTGAGGGGCTTTGTAGATTCCAAGCAAAACTAAAGGCAAATGCTTGGTCCAAGGCAATTCAGACTCTATAATTTATTACTTAAGGGTCCAGCTCGTTCTTTCTAACTTAATGGAGGAGGGAGGGTGCCAGAGAGTATGTAGTCCCATTTGGTGTCCAAGGCCTCATGGGAGCTTTGGGATAGTAGCAGCCAATGGCTCCACCAGCCCTGAGAATTTTCTGAGTTCTTTTCCAGTTTGGAGGAGTGGGGTCTTACTTCCTTTGGACACCCTTTCTGGATTTATTTTTGTCTCCTTCATTGATTAGATGGCCCAGGAACTCTACTTCCTTTTCTGCAAAATTGTGACTTCATTTTGGAGATCCTGAGTCCCTCTTCTCCCAGGAAGTTTCAAAGTTCTGTTGTTGAATTAATGATATCATTCTTTCATTCTCCTGGCAGTGATGAATCATCCACAGATTGAAGGAGTTTCATTTCTGAGCTTTAACCAGAAATTCTTCTAATATTCCTTCTAAAACATCACCGAATAAATCCGGGGCTTCTGCAAACCCCCAGGAAAGACAGCCCCTCTGTACTGTTTCTTTCTCCTGGTGTCTGAATCTTCCCATCCAAAGGTACACAAAGCCCTAATTTCTTCTGCCAAAGGACAAGTCCAGAAAGCATTCTTAAGGTTGATCATATGAAGCCATTTGTGATCATTAGAACTCTTTGATAAGAAGGTTTAGGGGGCTGGGATAATAGATGCTCACATTGGATGATCTAGTATATAATCCTCAGATCCCAGGCCAGTTCCATCTGACTTTCTTCCAGAGAGAACGGAAGTGTTGTGGAGGGAGCATGTAGGGGTTGAGAAGTCCACCGTCACGAAGACCTTTGATAATCAGAACCATCTTTTCTCCCTCCCTGAGGAATAGTGTACCATTTAACTATTTCCCCTGGGTTCTAGGACTGATTCGGATGGGGTAACCTTTAGCCCCTCCCCTCTGTTTCCTGATTTTCCCCAGACCTCATGGTTTATTCTGTCTCTGGCTTTAGCGGTTAGATGTTCTAAGGGATACTCAGTCCAGCTTTATTTGTCTTCAGTCCACCCTCAACTGAGCCATTAGGTCTCTTTCTAAGAGATTTGTTCTTCCTCTGGGGCTAGAAACAATTGAACACAGGTTTTTCTCTCTCTTTATATCTAACTACAGCACCTTCTAGTACAGAGACTCTAAACCCTTGCCTTTAGCTCCTGAAAACTGTAGTTATTGTCTGTGGAGAGAAGAGTCAGAGATAGGCAAGAGCTATCAAAATGGGTTTGACCCAGAATCTATCAAAATGGGTGTTTCTTCCCTCAGTTGTTTCCCTAAATTTATCAAGGGCTCTTGGTGAGAGTCCTCCAGTTAACAGAGTCCCCAACCTCACCACACCTACAGTAGGGTCCCAGCACCCAGACTTCTCATTCCTCATGGGGGAGCACCCTGGCTTCACAGGGAGGTCATAACGATGGATAAGGCAGCCCTTCAGAGGCCTGTAAGTGATGCCATCTCATATAGGTCTTGTGGAGTGTGAGTGTCCATCTGTATGACTGGGAATGTCCGTCTGTCTGATTGTCAGTATTTCCTGGTCCTGGCAGTTGGGTTCTTCAAGTCACAAGGTGATGTTTCCTTTTGCCTTAAGAAGAAGAAGCTTTTGCTGTCTCCCTTCTGTCTGGAATCCCTTTCTATTGTAGTCTCATTGTGGGTCCCTTTATTTGATGACCTGCACTTTAAGTTCTTGTACCCTGATCTTCCCCCATTGGCTTGGGGGAATGTAGTAGCCTATATTAGTGTTATTATAGCTGTGATGAAACACCAAAGGCATCTTGGGGGAAAAAAGGGTTTATTTCATCTACACTTCACACCATTATTATTGAAGGAAGTCAGGGCAGGAACTGACACAGGCCAGGAACCTGGAGGCAGGATCTGATGCAGAGGCCTTGGAGGAGTGCTGCTTACTGGCTTGCTTCTTGTGGCTTCCTCAGCCTCCTTTCTTACAGAACCCAAAGACGGCAGTCCAGGGATGGCACCACCCACAATAGATTGGTCCCTCCTTCATGAATGACTAATTAAGAAATTGCCCTACAGACTTGCCTACAGCCTGATCTAATGGAAACATTTTCTCAAGTGAGTGTTTTCTCACCGGTTCTGTTGACCTTTCTAGAGATTCTGTAGGCCTCTCTTTCTTCCCTGCTATAAATTGAAGGCTTTGTTCAGATTCCAGGACCGGGTACTGATTCTCTTGCCCTTCCTCATAATGAAGTCTCGGAGATCCCTCACATGGCTCCAACTGAACTCATTATTGCCTCATGCTGGTTGTGGCTTAGGGAATTGCTCATTTGCTATTACACCTGGTCCAGTTTAATTTTTTTCTTTCCCAGGCAGCCATGGTGTCTCTCACTATCCTCCTCTCTTCATCAGAGAAGAACATATCCAATATAGGTATCAGTTTGGGACAGGAACAGAGTTGGGACCCAAGGAATTGACCCAACTGCTCAGCCTCCTCATATGGATCTTCTATCAGAGGCCTCAGTTCCCTTTTTAAATTTTGGACTTCTGACCTGGTAAAGGGGATGGATGTTGACAAATCCTGTTCCTTCCTGACCTAGGGGAACCTGCCTGAATGGGAATGTCCTTGCAGAGACTTCTCTTTTGGGAAGGGAAGATTTTGAATATCTTTCTGGCATTGTTCAAGTTCCTTTCTTAATCTGCGGCATGATGGGTAAAAAGGAGCTTCACAAAGAGGGGGGAAGGAAAGGGAGATCTTCAAAGGAGGAGAAAAGAGATCAAGATGAACCTAGGGTGGGTGATAAGTTCAGCCCTAGATGGGGTTCCAGCCCAAGATGGGAAGGGCAGTGATCAAGAGAATACCATTGAGAAGGTGGATTCTTCTCCCCCCTTTTTTAGGTTATTTATCCAGCAAAGCACATAATCTCTCTTCCAGATTATGGGGCTTTTATACTGAATACATTCTATGAGAATCTGACACGCCAATCTTCATTGTACCCAACTTTTAGCCAAAAAAGTTAGAGGTTTAAGAATGGGCTCCTGGGTCTACATAAGACAGCAGTATTCACTCATCTGCTGTTGCTTTTCCCCTTTTGTTTGGGGTTACTCTCCTAGCACTTGAGCATGTGCCCAGAAGACTGTCTAGGGAGCATTTTATTCTTACAGGCCTCTAATCTCCAGTTGTTCCTCTTACCCACAGTAGAAGGCTGGTTTCGCATCGCTGTCTTGTATCTGTGATGTCTCAATCTCAATACCTCTCATCCCAACCATGAAAACACTTAGCAAGCATCACAGAGGCCCTGCTTAGCTATTGGTGGATCTGTAGAAGCTCCAGACTAGCTTGCTCCCAGAGTCCATGCAGACCACTTTATGGTGTCTGAGGATATTCTCTAGAACAGCTGGATTCCACTTGGGGGTTTCTTGCACTCTGTCCAAACCTTGCTCTCCATCTCTAGCCATGTTCCTTGTAGAAGACAGCAGTTGTGGAGACCAGGCTTCATTCACACCACACTTGAATACTTCTCTTAGCCACACTGACATAGTTTCCAGGATGTCCTGACTGCCACGGCAATACTAAAATTTCATTTTTTTCCCTACCTTGATTTGTACACAAAATCACCTGGTCACGCAGTGCTCACTTAAGGCCTTTATCCCCAAGTTGCTGTTCTACTTTTGATATCTAGCTTCCATAGAGGGAGTGTTCCCACGCCCAGGGCCACTGCAGCAAGGCAACATCGTGCACCTCCCAGGTTGGGCATGGCTTACTAAGACCCTTGGTCATGGATAATGCCCCTCACTGGGCACCAGGTGTTAGAAATGGGTCTAGGATCTCAGCAAAATCACCACACGATCACAAGTATTTCAATAAGGCAAAAAGTTTTTACTTCTGCAGAAGGGTGTTCAGGCATGGCGGTTCAGTTGAGCAAGCACACGAGGGGTTGTTTTTATCCCTAAAGCAAGGGGAACCTGTGTCTCACTCTGATCAGAGTTTAGCCTCTCATTTTAATGTAGTTGCTCAAAGTGCAGCATAGTTTTGAGGAAAAAACTGAAACCCGAGCAACATTTTGATTTCAGGAATTGCAACTCAGGAGGTACTTTTACCTGATGTTTAGAATGCCATTCCGTCTCTTTTGACCCTTCGGTAGAAAAGACATCTTTTCCACATTTCTCACTTAATGGCACCATCAAGAAAGTGAAGGACAACCCAGTCAGGTCACACACTGATAAAAATTTGTTATCACGGGCTGAGAGAGACGGCTTATCTGATTAAAAAGACAAAACTAAAGCCACTTGACACGCAAGCTCGTTTACCCAAATTTTATCCCATGTAAAGGTGGAAGAAGAAAACTGACTCCACAAAGTTGTCCTCTGACTTCCGTATGTGTGCCCTAACAACACATGATACCCTCCCCCAATAATAATAGATAAGATTTAAAACCATGGCATTTATAAGATAGACCACAGGCAGGCAGGCAGACAGATAGGTCTAACCCATCAGGAGGAGAAAAGACAAATTACTAATGTAAAAATGTGCCCGAGGAGACATTTCTCCCAGGAGGACTCCAAATGGCCAGGGAGCCGACATGATTCATTAGGCGTTTGGGAAACTCAAACAGCAACCACAGCCAGCTCGTAGCTTTCAGCAGCTAAGATGGCTGGAATCCAGAAGACAGACACTAGCAAGTGCTGCTGAGGAAGTCAGGATGTCCTCACCGGTGCTGGTGGGGAAACGAACGGGCAGCCGTGCAGAAGCTCATCACAGTGCCACCGTAGGGACTCAGCAGTCCTGCTGCTCAATTACAGAGGAACGAAGACAGGCTCCCACAGAAACATGCACTCGGGACGCTGGTGGCAGCTCTAATCATAACGGCCTAGAGGTGGACAGTGCAAACGTCTCTCTTCAGGCTGATGAATAGATAAAGGAAAGGTGTCAGGCCCCAGCAGTGGAGTATTGTTAGCCATGAGAAGTGACAGTACAGTGACATGCGCCATGACACCAAGGGCCCGTGAAAACATGTTGAGTGGAAGAAGCTGGCAAGACCAGGGCACGTAGTTATGACTACATGTCAGTGAAATGTCCAGAACAGACTAACCTAATACAGAGATAGACTTCTGGAAGTAGGTGCTGGATGCAAAGGTCTTCTGTGGGGGTCACTGCTGCCCCGCCACTCATGAGTTGCAGAACGACTTGCAGAACCAGTGGCCCAGGAGAGAGCCAGTAGTCCACTGGTTGCCTGGAGGGCTGTTTCCCTCCTCTGTTCATACAGATCTTGTACCCAGCATCACTCAGTGAATGGCCCAGGGTCCTACAGTCACGGCAGAACAGGGTTCTGCTCAAATATATTCAGGTTTTATGAATAGATTATAGCACCGAAGGTGCCTTGTATAAAGCCATTCTTGTCTCCTCCTCTTCTTCCTTCCCTTCTTTCCCCATTTCCACCTTCTATCCTCTCTCCTTCCTCCATGTCCTTCATGTCCTCTGCTACTTCCTCCCTTTCTTCTTTCTCCTCTTTTTTCTCTTTCTTCTTTCTCTATTTGTTCCTTTTTCCTCTCTTTTTCCTTCCTCCTATTCCTCCTTTTGCCTCTTCCCATTCCCTCCTCCTTCTCTTCTTTCTCTTCTAAGCCCATTTCATGCTCTCAGTGAGGGTGTCAGATTCTTAATGACAGCAGTTTGAACTTGGCCACCTCTCCACATTGTGCTCATTCAGTGGCTATTCACAGTGGCTAATGACCCTGAGTCTTGGGATCCTAGTTTCATCTATGCTATTTTGAGGCTCCATCTCCATCTAGTAAGGTCTGTGCCCCAGCCCAGCATCTTCTGTACCCAAAGAGAGCTCCCTGACATCTCTTATAGTCTTCTATAGCACTTTAATTGTGGACTTTAGGGTGCCTGGTTGGTTTGTGGATGGATTTTCAGATCACTGGGTGTCTTCTGATGCAGAATGTTGGCTTAAGTGCTCATCAAAATGCCCACTTCCTGATGAACCTACTTCTCCTGCCACCCCCAGCAGCTCTCCCTGGCCAGCTTTGATTACAGATCCAATCAGCTGCTTTGCCTAGTAGTTAAGCCACCTGGGGCTCCTGGGAAAGGCTGTGTTTGGAGCATGGAAGGTTAGACCGCTGGGGCTAGAGGATCCCTGCAGAACATCTGGCCAGACTCCCTACCTTGTAGGCACTGTTTGAAGGTCTCTCTGTCTATGGCAAGCACAGAGCTGCCTGCAGACCTGGGGTGGCTTCTCAGCACTGTCCCCAACTCCTTCCTCAAAAGATGATGGCTGGGTCAATCAGGTCAGGGCAAACTGCAGACCTTACCAAGAAAGATATGATCAGCACTAATCTGATCATCTGAGGCACTCTCTTAACCCCACCATGGCCTGGGGAAGGAATGGGGCCAAGTGCTTATTTCTCTGAGTCTTGGGTAGAATGGAAAGAGTCCCCTGAGCAGAGTCAACTTCTGAACCTGCCGTTGTCCCTGTACATACCTCCTTTTTTTCTAGGAAGTTGAAGAGACTAAGCTGGCTAGGGTGTGAGAGTTCCTGGCACAGGAAAGCATTTATCCTGTGCTGGGTAAATGCTAGTTCTTGGCTTTTTACTCCCAGTGATATTCCTGCTTTGGGTTTACAGGGGAGCTTCTTGAGTTTTAGGGGTGTGGTGGGGAGCACCGATGATGGGTGATTCACAGAATAGTCAGGGATTCCTCAGGCTCCAAGATGGCCTGACTTGTTATCTCTAGGTAATGAATGACCCTGTACCCGATTGGACCCTCTGTCTTTGCCTAAATCATATACTAGCTCCTTGAATCAGAAACCACCTGGATCATGGGTCTCCTGAAGCCTGGGAGTTCTCTCTAGGCATAGAGTACTTTGGAGAAGGGAAGGAGGAGGCAGGGAAGCAGCCCCTGCCACTGAGAGCAAGGACAGTAGCTTTTAGAGCAACCCCACCCACTCACCTTGCAGACATCCCTCAGCTACATCATCTCTTTGGCAAAAGCTAGAACAGCACAGAGATGCCTGGGGCTCTATCCAGGCTTCTGTGTGTACTCAATCCAGGGTGGCACCTGTGGGGAACTGATAACAACTCAGGTGGCATCAGCAGAGGACACAGTGGGGCCACAGACTCTCATGCCCCCACCGTGGCATGCCTTGCTGGAAAACAAAGTACCTTCACAGCCTCCAATCAGTTTGTGAAAACCGCAGGCAATCGATAGGCTCAGAACTTCTGAATCTGATTAGCAGAGACGAGCCATTTGGCATCAGCATTAGCAAAGCGCTCAAGTTCCTGTTCAAACAGGGCTAAGCTTATCTTTTAGAAAATAGACTGGTTTTGAGGCCTAATAACGGGCATTAAAGCCATTAATTAGCGGTATGATTCAATTTCCCTGGTGTCCTTGCCTATGCGTGTGTCCTGATGCAGAGACTGTGCCTCGGGCATTTTCCACAGATGCATCAGCAGACACCTGCTGTCCCAGTTGGACAGTGACACGTGGTAATAATATTCTCCAGCCCAGCTAGGCCCCCAAATAAATAACTCCATTACCAAGAAGGGTGAACCCACTCCAAAATGCCCTCCCCATAGGTTGGGAGTAGCAGGAAGAAGGCAGCAGCCAGCAAGCTTGCCCTAATCTGATTACAGGCTTCAAAACAAGGGTGGTTCATTAACACAGTGCTGGTTGACAGGCCGTGGCTCAGGATGGTGGCTGTTTCTATTCCCTCAGTGACAGGGCTCTCAACTCCTGCCTGATTCCAGGGTCTCAGATATCCTTGTTCTTCACCCTAGCCTGGGTGATGAAGGAGCCAATAGCCAAAGCTGTGGATGACTCAAAGAAGGGGTCTGGATCCTCAGACTCTAGAGTATTCAGCCCTAATCCCTGACAGTGGGGTGATCGGTGGCTGTGTATTCTGCTAACCCTCTGTCTCCAGCTCCGAGCTAGACATGAGATCCCAGGCACAAAGGCATATGGTCAGCTTTCAGAGACTGACGAGGCTAAAGTGGGGGACCTCAAGAAAGTCCTTGAGGGACCTCCTTCCCCTGTTGTAATGTGGTGTTAGGGGGTATAACTAACCTGGGCCTGCCACCACTAGATCCAGTCACACCTATGAAGATAGGTGCGTGAGGCCACTGTGATGACTTAGTAGCACCTCTGTGCTTGGGCAAGGCTGTGTCCCTGTCCCTGCTGCCTCACCCATAGCTCACAGCTCCTCAAAGGCATCTCAGAGCTTGGGGCAGGCTTTGGGACCTGAGAGCAGAGTGGCTCCCACATCCCTGTCCTATACTGTTGGAGCAGATGTGGGTTACACCTTCTGCTAGACAAGGAGGGCCACGTTCTTCTCTGGGTACCCTGTAGGAATGGAAGGGGTGGCTGCTGACTCATTTGGAAGAGACCCATGAATTTTCTCCCCCAAAGACCCAGGCTGGTGTTCCTGGCGGCTTTTGCATGCATCGGCAATATGCAGGCCGACCTGCGTGCTGGTTTTCATTGTGTCTTCTTCAATTTGCAGTTTGTTCACGTCTTATGCATCCAGTGTTCCTCGAGAACTGCTGAACGCTTAATGTTTGAGCTTTTGCTTTTCTTTCCGTGTGTGTGTGTGGTGCACACATGTTACTTGTATATTCAGCTGTGTGTACACATGTGGAAGCCAGAGGTTGATGCTGAAGCATCCTCTATTGCTCTTCAGCCTATTGTCTGAACCAGGTCTCTCACTGAACCTTGACCTCACCATTTCTACTACACTGGGTGGCCATTAAGCTCAAGGTTCTACCTGTCTCCATCCCCTTAGAGCTGGAGTTATAGGCATGGCATGCCCAGCTTTTGTGTGGATGGTAGGGATCCGAACTTAGTTCCTTATACTTGTGCAGCCTGTACTTTAGCTGCTGAGCATCTCTCCAGCCTGCATCGGGTTGTTTTTTTTTTTTTTTAAGCAAGATGCTTGGACCTAGTGTGACCTGTAGAATACCTGCATGGATCCTCCTGCTGGGCTCTGACCTCTGGAAGGCAAGATAACTTTGGCCATTAGTGTGACTTGTAGGTTCTGTTGGTTTGATTTGGATGTGCAGGGACTTCTCCGGCAGCTATGCCTTTGAAACCCCCTTCTTCTGTCTTCTGCTCACTTCTCTTCTCCCATCCTGAAGAGTCTTCTTTACTGGAAGAAGAAAACAGGTTGTGAGTAGAGTCCTGGTCTAGCATAAACCCCCAGGCTCTTCTGGAGGAATTGGGAGCCATGGTGATACACACTAACGCCCTTTGAGGATAAAGGCTTGCACTCTCACTTACCTGTGGTCCAGCTGGATGCCTGCCTGATGGTGGAGCTACGGTGACTTCATCTGTGAGTGACTGCGAGAGGGAGGTGGGAAAAGAAAGCACATCTGGGCAGGGTGGGACATACACCAGCCATTCCATCTTTCTGTCATGACAGTGGTCATCAGAAGCCATTTGTGGGTCTTGTCCCAGGCTCTGACAGCATCACCCAGCTGGTTGCTATGCCCACAGGACAGCAGTCTGTCCTGAATGGCTGTGCCAGGGGGATGAGCCCCAGGGCTGCGGCCCAGGGAAGGTCCCTTATGGAGCTGTCTCCCCAGTGCTCTCTCCCCGGCAGCATCTTCGCCCTGCCTGATCCTTAGCAGTTTTGACAGGCCAGCCTATTTTTAGCAACCTGTTCCCACTCCTTCTCCCTGCGGGAAAAGGAAAGCAAGTTAAATTTTAGAATTAACCCACCACCCTCCCTCCTCCAGTGTGTGCTACTATATAAACCAGCCTCCGAGGCGGGGCTGAACTGGGGCGGCAGGCAGTAGGGGGCTGGGAAGGCTGCTGCGGGCTCACCACCCTGTTCATCTCTGCTCTGGGTCTTGTCATTTGGGTACCAGTGGGGCACAGTTCAGAGCAGTAAGCAGCTTGCCTGGCCATAGCCTATTCTGGAATCTGGCAACTTCTGTGCTATTGCAGGTGGCTATGAGGTGGCCCCATGAGTAGTTGACTGACAGCATGTTTGCTATGAGGGTGAGGACTGGTAGCGCCTCATGGTCCCCCAAATCCTTCAGCCTTCCAAAGCTCTCACACCCCAACCAGTTTGGTCCTGACAATAGCCCTAAGGGAAAGGCCAAACCAAGATTTTCAGCCTCTGTGCTCCCTGGAACTAACCTCCAGCTGTCCAGTGATGAAATCAAAGAACAGATTTCCTCTGTGCCTGAGACAAGGGTGGCATCTCCTGGTCCCTGGGCAGAAACTGGCCATGAATACATTAACATGTAGGACCTACCCCAGTGCAGGGAGCTTCCCAAGAAACAGTCAACTTGAAAAGGAAAAAATTTAAGCCAAGGTTAGACATTAATTTTATAACAATGAACCTGACCAAGACTTATGAAAAAAATCAAGTGATATCAATGTCCTTAGTTTGACCTATTTACATTTAAGCTTGAGTGGGACCCTCTTACACTCTGAGGTTTGAAACTGCCCCTTCAAGGTCACCGCAGCAGGGAGTAGGGAGAAAGGCAGGCTGGGGTCCTGGCTCCCCCAGCTCTGCCCTACAAAAAGGCTTTCAGAAAATAAGCGTAGTATCCTCTACAATGCCCGGGGCTGTGGCAAGGCCAAAAGGATCATCTCTGTTCACAACTCTGTCCTGCCCTCCCCTGGCACCTCTCCCTAACTCGTACTACACGAGAGATACGGCAACTCCATTACCTCTCAACAATATGTTTCCTTCTTAAATTCAGACCAATGAGTGACCCAGGTCTTGGCTACACTAGGTAGTCACGCTCCCTCACACCTGTCAGCTTGGTGCTCTTTCAGAGGACAAACCCAACCTTTGTGAGCGTGTAGTCCTGTCAGAGCTGACTTGGTGTCTGGCACTTTTTAGGGCTTTGCCATGTCAAGTTGTCTTACACTTTTTCCATCCATAGCCTCTTTTGCCTGATAAACTTTTATACAATCCTGGAGGAGATATCATACACATACACACACACACACACACGCACACGCACATGCACACGTACACACACGCACGCATGCATGCACACACACAGGCACACATGCAGGCGTGCAGATAAATGAAAAAAATTGCTGATAATCATGTTTATTTTAAAACAATTTTTGATGCACATATAATTTTACTGTTTGTTAACTACAAAAGAAAATTTGAGAAGGTGGGCATAGCTGTTTATTTTCAGAAAGAATTAAATCTTGGCAGATTGAGCATAATTAGCATTTTTCCGAGCTGACTAATATCTTTATTTTGTAGTTGTTTGTGCTGAGAACACCACTTTACATACACACGTAGTACCAAATTGCAGGAGGATGTTTAGGGCCATTTCAGAAACTATTAGAGATTCTGTTCTAGTCCCAAAACAAAATTTTTAAATATTTTTTTGTAATTTATTTTATTCATTATCCCCCTCCCTCCCTCTCATTCATGACCTTATCTTCAATTATTGTTTTATATATATGCATAAAAATATACAGATACAACCTGGTGAGTCCATTTAGTGCTGCTTGTATTGATGTTTTTAAGGTCCACTATTTGCTATTGGATAACCAATTAGAGAGCTTGTCCCTAAGGAAGCCCAATTCTCCCTCTCGGCAGTCATTAAGTGCATATGGCTCTTCATCTAGCAGTAGGCCCTGTAAGATTTTCTCCCATCCTCATTGGCATGTCAGCTGGCGTCATTGTTCAGGTCTTGTTCCTGATGACCGTATTGTCATTTCTAAGAGAACACAATCCCAAGGCAGACTTGTTGGTCCTCTGGATCTTACAGTCCTCCTGCCCCCCATTCAGGCATGGTCCTTGAGCCTTAGGCATAAAGGTTAGATCGTAGATGTATCAGTGAGGGCCGGGCACCCCACGAGCAGTTGTGCTCTGCGTTTTGACCGGGTGTAACTTTCTCTAATGATCTCAGTCTCCTTCAAAAAGATGCTGCTTTGATGAGGGCCGGGAGTGACACTGATCTGCGGGTATGAGAGAAAGCATTTAGAATACAGTTAGGAATTAAATTAGTTTAGGAAGGTGACAGTAGTAGGATCTCCTCTAAGATCCATGGCCTCGTTAGCCCGAGGTCGTTGGCTAGTTTTGCAGTACCAGAAATGATTTCCCTCCTGTTGAGTAGTCCGAAGGTCCAGTTAGACAGCGGTTGGTTACTGAAAAGATATATGTGCCATGGTTGCATCTTTAGAGATATCTTGACTTTCTGATCATAGCTGTCAAAGCTAAGTAAGACTTTTGGCTGCTTCCTTCTCTTGGCAGTTGGCATAGCAACTTCTAGTTCTAGCAAAGCTGGTCCTCATAGGGGAGGTTTTCAGGTCAGATCCAGCTCAAGTCCTCTGAGTACTGTGTCTGAAGCCCATGTGGTTTTTTGTTTTTTGGGTTTTTTGTTTGTTTGTTTGTTTTCAATAAGAACTTACATTCAACTCCTGGGGGGCAGCCAAGGGCAACAGTGATAGCCTGTGTTGTTTCGGGAGTCTCTTGGACTTCCCTGACCAACAACTCGAAAACCCATGCCTGATACTAGCGTTTTTGTTAAGATAGTCTATGGTTCTGGTGGGGAGGATTATCACCCCAAGTAGTGTAACTTTATTTAAAATACATACCACACGCACACACATATTATATGCAATCTTTGGTAAATATAAGATAATAAGATTCTTTATGATTTTTCAGGCATCCTTATGTGTTATTTCTCTCTGCAATTAAGGTGCTCGCCCCATTTTTTTTATTTCCCTCTTCATGTCATCTGTATCCTGCTATTATTCCTCTTTATCGAGCTTCCAAAAACCATGGCCCCTTTTTACTTTCTTGGTTTTTGTGGTTACTCCAGGTTATATACTCACATGTAAAATTTTGGCATGAGGAAACAGAGATGAAAGAGAACATGTGGCATTTGTATTTCTGGATCTGGGCTGCCCCACTCAGTATATTTCCTGGTTCCATCCATTTACCTGTAAATTTCCTGATTTGACCTTTCTTTCCAGCTGAATAGTATTGCATACTGTACATGTACCACATTCTCATTATTCATCAGCTGAAAGTCATTGTTTCTATTCCCTACCTATTGTGAATAGATCAGCAATGAACACAGCTGAGCAAGTATCTGTGGAGTAGACAGATGTCAAGTCCTTTAGGCATATGCCAAGGAGTAGTATAGCTGCATATGGCAGATGTATTTTTAACTTTTTGAGTGTTCTCCACACTGGTTTTCAGAGTGGCTGCACCAGTTTGCAATCTCACCAACAGCAGATGCCCAAGCTCTCTTTCCCCAGTATTTGTTGTTGGCTGTTTTATTGATCTTTGCCATTCTGGATGGGATGAGACCAAGATGTGTTAATCTGAATTTCTCTAATTCATAAGAATGTTGAAACTTTCAGAAATCCTTTTTCTTTTGAGAACTCTGTTTAGACACACAGTCTTGTTTTTTTTGAATGAGTCCTTTCCTTATTTTTAGTTGCTTGTTTATTCTAGATATGAATCCCCTGTCAGATGCATAGCTGGCAAAGATTCTCTCCCATTCCGTGGGCTTCTTCTTGCGGTTGATTGTTTCCTTGACTGTACAGAAGCTATTTAGTTTTATAAAGTCCCACGTGTCAATGTTTGGCCTTCATTCCCAGGCAAATGGAGTCTTATCAGAGAGTCCACACCTATGTCTTATAGGGTGCTGCCTGTGTTTTCTCCTGGCAGTTTCATCAGCTCAGGCTTGCACTGAGGTCTTCGGCCCATCCAGAGTTCATTTTTGTTCCGGGTGATATATATGGATCTAATTTCATTCTTTCTGTGTGTTGACATACTGCTTTTCAGACATTTGTTGAAGATGCTTTCCTTTCTCCAGGGTGTTTTTGACAATTTTGTCAAAGGTCACATAGCTGTAGTTACGAGTAGTCATTGTCTGGGTCTTCAACTTTGTTCCGTTGGCCTACATGCCTGTTTTTGTGACAGTACCATACCTTTTTTTAAAAAATTGCTGTGGCTCTAATATATCTTAAAAATCTGGCATGGTAATCCTTTCAGCATGTTTTTCCCCCTTCAGGGTTGCTTTGAATATCCAGGATATTTTGTGGTCCAATCTGAATTTTATCATTTTTTCCATCTTTTATGAAGAATGTTGTGGAGATTTTGATTGAGGTTGTATCTCTGAATTTCTTTTGGTAGAGGCTTTACCTTTCACAATATTAACTATGCAATCCATGAACATGGGCTGCCTTTCTATCTCCTAGTGTCTTTCTCAATCTATTTCTTCAGAGATTTAGTTTTCATTGTAGATGTCTTTCAACTCCTTGCTAATGTTTATTTCCAGGGTATTTTAGTTGTCTTTGGGACTATCATGAACTGGAATGTATCCATGATCTCCTCAGCATGTTTGTTGGTGGTGATAGGTTGCCAAGTTTTGTAAACTTTTTTTTTAGCTCAACTTTTTGTAAATTGATTTTGTATCCTGCCACTTTGCTGAAATTATTCTTTCTAGATGTTTCCGGTGGAATTTTTGGGATCTCATGCCTAATTTATCATCTCCAAATAGAACTAATGTGACCTTTTTCTCCTACTTATTTCCCATTAGTTACCTTATCTTGCCTTAGTGTATCAGCAAGTGCTTTGGGCACTATAGTAGAAGGGAGTGGGGACAGCAAGCAGCTCTGACTCGTTCCTGATCTCAGTGGGATTACTTCTTCATTTCTCTGGGTTTGTCATATAGTATATTTATTTTTAGATTTTTGAGAATTTTCTACACTGACTTCCTTTATTTTACTTATATATAGGCTCTATTAGATTGAGGTATGTTCCCTCCAGGCCTATTCTCTAGGACTTGTATTATGAGGGCACACTGGATTTTGTCAAAGCCTTTTTTTCTGCATTTCTTGAGATGACCATGTGATTTTTTGTCTTTATTTACTTTGTTACATTTATTGACTTGTGTGTGTTGACCCATCTATGCGTCTCTGGGATAAAGCCAACTGGATAATGGCAAATAATTTCTTTGGTACATGCCTATATTCAGTTTGCTAGTATTTTATTGAGGAGTTTTGCATCTATGTTCATCAAGGATTTTGACCTGCAGTATGTCAGACAATGAATCCATCACCATAGTCAGGTCAAGGAGCACCCCAGCCCCCAGGTTTCCTCTTGATCCTTCCTAACATCTGCACCCTGCCACTCCTTTCCCTACCACATAGGACACACTTTGTGTCAGGTAGACTACTTCTCACTCTTTAGAGTTTGTAGAGGTAGACTCAGGCACTGTTCACTCCTTGTTCCCACTGGATGCTTTCTTACTAATCATTTTAAAATCCATATTTTTGAGTATATAAGTAGGTTATTCATTTTACTACTAAATATGAAGCCATGGTACCTATATATCATGTTCCTCACCCTTTAACTGGATGGATACTTGATTTGTTCCTTGCTTCAGCCTATTGCACATAAATTGTCCATGGTCATTTGTTTAAATCTCTAGTACACATATGTTGTCGGAGGTTGCTTATTCATTTCCTGGCTTCCCAGACCCGAAATAATCACACAGAAACTGTGTTATTATAACACTGCTTGGTCTATTAGCTCACACTTCTTATTGGTTAGCTCTTATATCTTAAAGTAACCAATTTCTATTATTTTATATTTTACCAAGAGGCTCGTGGTTTACTGGCAGGGTTCCATCTGGCGCCTGGGTCTGTCTCCTGCAGCGGCTACATGGCTTCTTTCTGACTCTGCCTACTCTCTCCTCTTCTATCTGCTTGGAATTTCCACCTTGCCCTATTCTGCGCTGCCATAGGCCCAAAGCAGATTCTTTATTAACCAATGGTATTCACAGCATACAGAGGGGAATCCCACATCAGACATATAGTTTTGTCTAGACAATAATAGCTGTCTAGGAGTGGAGTTGCTGGGTTGCATTCTAGCCATGTATGTATGTATGTATGTATGCATGTATGTATGTATGTATGTATGTATGTATAAGCTACCAAACCGTTATCCATTGTGGCTCTACCCTTTCAATTCCACCAGCTACTCCACACCCTCTACTGCCTTTGGTCATTTTCCCATCTGCTAATTACAGCAGGTGGTGAGGTGCATGCCCTGTAGCTCTTGCTTTCGTTTCCTGCAGATAAATAGTGTCAAGCATCTTATCTGATGCCCTTTTCCATCTATGTTTTCTTCTTCAGTAAGGCATCTACTCTCCTTTGTCCATCATTTTACTGTGCTCTTTTCTTGCCATTAGCTCTTGAGAGAGATTTCCTGGATACAAAGAGTCCTTCACCAAATTTGTGATTTTTAAACATATCCTCTGGGGCCACACCTTTATTTATTTATTTGTTTATTTATTACTTCTAACTGTGTCTTATAAGATCAGAGTGTTGAATTTTGAAGTCCTACTTACCAAGCCTTGGTTTTAAGAAATATGCTTTTTTTGTGGTTGTTTTTAATTGAATGTGTGTGTGTGTGTGATTCCTCAGGGACCGTTCACATTGTTTTGTTTTGTTTTGTTTTTGAGATGGGGTCACTAGGACCTGGTGCTCACCAACCAGACTGGCTGGCCAGAGAACCCCAGGGATCCACTCTTTCTCTATTTCCCCAGAGCTGCACCATGGTTTTCACATGGGTGAAAAACCCATTGGAGTAGTTTAGACTGTGAGTGAACCCGAATTTGAACTCTCGACTTCTCCTCTGTCTTCTGTCTGTTCTGTGGCCTATGACCTGTCTGTTGTGTGTGTCTGATCTGCCCGTTGCCCATGATGCCTGTCCTCACAAAGGGATTTGCTCTGTATTTATTGAATAACACAGAGACACACGACATGAGAAAGCAATGAGGGGATGCTATTCTATAGAACTGTTTAGTAGTTTTACAAGGAGGAACTTACTGACCCCTGTTGACCCCAAAGAGCATTCAAAACCACAGATACTATTAACCTATCTCCACATGCTGCTTCTCACATTCATGGGATATTTGTTGTTTGCAGTTTCTTTCAGCCTGCTGACTGTTTTCAGCAAATGATTTACAACACACACATACTATTCTGGGTCAGGGCCATAGCAAGGGTGCATTGCTTAAGATTAAAGCTTTGCGTTCGCTTAGGTGATAAAAGCAGGTTACATGGGAAATCCAAGGCATGGCGAGATTGCTTACATTATTCTCTTAATGACAGGTTAAACTTAGCAGTGTAAACACACAGTAGGACAACAGAGTAAGTACACAGTCTTAAATGATCCTAAGGTGTGTTATTAACTTGGCTGTATGGTCTGGGCAAAAGTTCCGTGTCTTTGAAGACAAGAGAGGTTTTTGGAAAAAAACGTTAAGGCAGTTTGTTAGGCGTGAAACTCTGGTCTTATGTTTGTACAGCAAACACTTCCCGAACTGAGCCATTTCTCCAGCCTGAGGGATGGCGCTTCTGGAGTAGGTATCTAAGAAATCTTGCTTAGCCTAAGGCCACAAAGGCTCCTACTTGTCTCCTTCCAGAAGCTTTAGAGCAGTGGTTCTCAACCTGTGGGTCACGACCCCTCTGGAGGTTGGCTGACCCTTTCACAGGGGTCGCCGACGACCATCAGAAGACACAGATGTTTAACATTGTGATTCACGAGAGTAGCACAATTACAGTTGCGAAGTAGCAAGGAAGGTAATTTGATGGTTGGGGTCACCACAACACAAGGAACTGTACTAAGGGGTCACAGCATTAGGAAGGTTGAGAGTGGCTGCTGTAGAGTGGGGTGGTCTGATTGGGTCATTTTGAGTTCTCTTTTGTACGTGGTACAGAGCATGGAGTGATGTTAACTGAACATGTCTGTGTCCATTCTTTATAACAGCAGTTGTGGAAGACAGTGTTTACTCTGACTAAATGGCCTTTGTGCTTTTGGTCAGAAACCATTTGCAGGTCTGGTCCTGTATAGTTTTCTTTCATTTATCTCTCTTGTCTTGAGGCTAACGCTACGAGGTCTTCATTATTGGAGCTGTGTGGAAACCCAGCTTTCAGACGGCATTTTGGCTGTTCTGGGCCTTTTGTGTTTTCGTATGAATCTCTTAATTAGTTTGTTGCTTTCAGTTTTCAAAACAAGCTTGTTGGGATTTTAATCAGAGTTATATTGAATAAATAGTTCAGTTTGCGCTCTTCCTAATCACAGGCAAGATGTATCTCTCTACTGACTTCTCTAAGGAGTGATTTGTGGATTTCCGTGCAGCAAGCCACTTTTTCACATCCGTAGGACTTACTGCTAGCTGCTTCCTATTTGTGTGTATTACCGTGAATGACAATTGCATATTCAGTTGTATTTGCAATTGTTTGTCGCCAGCACATAAAAGCAAAGTGAGCATCCGCAGTCGATCATGTACCCTAAACCCTCCTAAGTCCACTTAGTTCTAGTAGCTGTTCTCATAGATTCCATTGGATTTTCTCAGAAGTCAATAAACATGTCAGTGGAGGATAAAGGCAATTCCACTTCTTTTCCGGTCTGCGGCATTGTGTTTGCTCATTCCTCCCCGAACACTCCCCGTGCTGAGTTGTATAGCAATGGCAAGCGCAAGGCCTTTCCCCACTGCCTGGTCTCGGGAAAGCATTGAGTCGTTCAGCCTGATGTGTGGTGCCAGTAGGTTCTCATCACTGCTCTTTTCCTAGTCTGAGCCATTCTCTCCGAGTCCTGGTGTGTGTGACTTGTGGGGAATGACTATCCATTTCTACCAAAGGCCTTTTCTGCCTGGATTCTGATAATGATATGCTTTCTCTTTCTTAACTTGTGAACATGGTGGATTACATTGATTGATTTTCGGGTACTAAACCAGCCTTGCATTTCTTAATTCAGCATCTTGTGGGTCATGAAACCGCATATTATATATAAATAGATATCCATTTCCTTAACGAGGAAAGATATTTTTATCTATATATCTGCAAGGAATATCTGTGATTTTATTTTACCTACCTAATTTTAACATCAAGGTAAAGCTGGGTGCATTTGAGAGTATTCCTCCATGCGTTTTTCTGGAAGAGTTTATGAAAACTCAGTGTATTTCTTTATTATACCCTTAGTAAAATTTTCCAGTTATAAACCTGGACCACCTGGTGTGTCTTTGGTGCGAAGGCTGTCAACTTATTTGGTTTAATATAATATAATTTGGTTTAACATAATAAAGAATGGTCTAGTCATCCATTTCTACTCTGGTCAGCTTTAGTAACATGTCTTTCAAAGAATGTGTTCTGTTCTACATTGTCAAAACCAATGAAAGAAAGCTTTTCATGACATTCATTTTCCTTTAATATTATAGAATCTGAGGTGGTGTGGCTCTATTCATTCCTGTATTGATAATCCACGTCTCTTCTCAGCCTTTCTGCTCATTCTGGCGTGAGGCTTGTCAAATCTATTGAGCTTCTTGAAGAACTAGCTTGGGTTGCATTGATTTTTCTCTATTGATTTTCTGTTTTCTATTTCATTGATTTCCACTTTGCTGTTCATTATTTACTCCCCTACTCCCCTTTGGATTTCAGTTCTTCTTCTGGTTTCTTAAAGCAGAAGCAGATCATATATTTGAATACCGTTTCCTCTAATGGGATTTAGTACCACGAAGGTCCCTGTTGGTAGTGCCCGAGTGATGCCTCATAGACCTTATATGCTGTGCTTTTATTTTCACTCCACAATGATTTCTAACTTCCAATTCAATTTCTCCTTTGATCTGGGAGTTATTTGGAAATGTCTTGTTCAGTTTCTAAATAGTTGGAGATTGTCCAGATAGATGCCTGCTTTAATTTCATCACTGCTGGAGAACATACTTTGTGACTTCAACTCTTTTATAGCTGGGGAAATGGTCTGTATTGATGGACATTCAATGCATACTTGAAAAGGATGTATATTCTGTCACTGTTGGGGCCATGGTTCCACAAACATTAATTAGGTCATTTTTTGGTTAGTACCCTTCAAGCCTTTTGTGCTGTGGCTGTGGCTGGTTTTTCTGGGTTTTTTTTGCTCAATGAGAAAGAGTTAAAATATCCAACAGCCATTGTGGTTTTGTCTTTTTGCATTCAGTTCTGTCATACTCGACTTCATAAATCTTAAAGCAGTATTCTTATGCCTTCTGCATGGATTGGCCCTTCTTTAGAGATGAGTTTTATAACTTCCCATTGCTCTGGTAGTAATGAAACACTGTAACTTTTTCTGTGTAAAATGACTTACCCCTTTCTATACTTTCAATCTTATCCTTTTCACTTCTGTATATTTAAGATGATCCTTCGTAAATGCTACCCCTTCCCATCCTGGCAATGCCTGGCTCTTTGAGTCCATTTACTGTGACTAGTGGTATGCGTAGGCTTGTGTCTGCCATCTTCTGTTTGCTCCTGCTGCTCTTTGTTCTACTTTCCTCTCTTCCTGCCCTCTTTCGAGTCAATTCATTGATGACTTTTATGGGTCCCTTATTTTTAATAGATGCTATTTTTAAAGATCACATAAAATTGAGCCACAAGTAAAGAGGTCCAGTCACCCTCCCACCCTACCCACCAGCACACAGAGTAGCTTCAGTTCCTAGCATCCGGTCCTGTCACAGCCAGGGGACCCATGATGGGCTTGCCAGCAGCTTCACGGCTTCACCCTCAGTCTACTCCTTGCACAAGAGCTCACTCCCTCCCAGTGTTGTATGTCCCATGCCTTTGCCCAAGTGTATTATGGCACAAATCTACCACAAGAGCCCCACACTGGAATAGTCTGGTTGCCCCCAAATCCTTGTGTGCTCTGCCCTCTCCTCTTTCCTTCCTGACTCTCTGGTCTTGCCCATTCTAGAATGTCATAAAGCCTTTCAGAATAGTTCATTTCATCTAGTGACATCTAAGTCCCCACCTCACATGCTCTTGTTCCTCAATAACTCATTTCCATTTGGTGATGAATAGTGCCCCCATCTACCTGGTCACCACTGGAGGGGCATTGTAGTTGCTTTTCAGTTATAGCAGTTGTAGACTAAGCCACTGTGGCGGCTAGCTATCTGTTGCTCTACAAAGTGCCTAAAACAATCAAGAAGGAAAAGCTTGTACCAGATTATAGTTTCAAGTCCATGGTCAGCTGTCTCTATTGATTTTTAGCCTGTATCAAGGCCAGACTACCATGGTGGAAAGGTTTGATGGAAGAGAGCCACTCACCTTGTGGCAGGCAAGAAGCAGAGAGGGGAAGGGGCCTGGACAAAATAGCCTTCCAGCATGAGTTCCAAGTGACCTGCATCCTACAACTGGCCTCACCTTCTAGAGTTTCCACCACCTCCCAACAGCACCACCTGCTGGGAGACAAGCACTCGACACATGGGGTCAAGCCAGAGCCAAACTGGAACCCCCTACTATAATGTTCATGTGAAGGTTCCTGCATGGACCTAAGTTGTCCGGGTCTTTTGAGCAACAACAAGGAGCATGCTTGCCAGATCCTATGATAGGAATATCTTCATTTTTTTTGACCTCCACAGTGGCTGAACCATGTTACATCCCCACTAGTAACAGTTGAGCTCTCTCCTGCTCTTGCAGATCCTCGATGTGTTTGGTAACATTAGCATGAGAACTTGGTCTTTGTAGCAAATGTATGATGGTAGCTCATTGCTGTTTAAGTTTTCAACTCCATAATGACATGTGACATTGAGAGCTTCTCGTGCCATCTTCTCTACTTTGGCGGGGGTGTCTTTTCAGGTCTATGGCCTGTTTCTTATGTCAAGTCATTGGTTTCTATCACTGAGTTTTTAGAACTCTTTGTATATTTTGAACAGCATTCTTGTGTAGTAGGAAGGAATGGCGGACTGCATCCCTCCACCCAGCTAGCTTAGCCCCAAAATAATGACACAGAAATTGTATTAATTAAATTACTGCCTGGCCCATTAGTTCTAGCCTCTTCTTGGCTAACTCTCACATCTTTATTTAACCCATTTTCTAATAATCTGTGTGTTGCCACGAGGTCGTGGTTTACAGGGAAAGATCCAGCATGTCTGACCTGGCAACTTTATGGCGGCTCTCTCTGACTCTGCCTTCTTCCTCCCATCATTCTGTTCTGTCAACTCTGCCCACTTAAGGGTTGTCCTATCAAAAGGCCAAAGCAGTTTTCTTTATTCAACCAATGAAAGCAACACATAGAAAGAA